>MU226568.1:889316-913118 GCA_018584345.1 Thuja plicata | reverse complement strand
AAGCTTTGGTCATAGGCATCAAGACAACTTTGGAATGGAATGTCACAGAGTTACAGGTCTATGGTGACTCTCAATTAGTCATTAATCAAGTCAATGATGAGTATAATACTAAGGATGAAAAATTGTTGCCTTATAAGAACTTAGTAGACAATTGGAAGAAATACTTTGCTTTGATTACTTTTGTACAAATTCCAAGAGACAAGAATAGAGTAGCCGATGCAATGACTACTTTGGCATCTTTACTTCAGCTACCCGATCAAAATGAAAAGTATAAGTTCTTGGTGGAAGAATTGGTGAAACCAACATTTGACCTACCCGAGACCCAAATTATTTCCCTTTTACATGGACATGACTCTCTATGGTATGGACCTATCTATGCTTATCTCAAAAATAAAATCTTCCCTATAGACCAAACCCGCGCTCAAAAGAAAAATTTCATAAGACAAGTAGCACGTTATACTATCCTTTCTGACACATTGTATCGTAAAGGTCTTGATGGAACACTCCTTAGATGTCTAGAGGAAGAGGAATAAAAATTAGCTTTAAAAGATGTCCACGAGGGGATTTGTGGGTCACATTAAAATGGTTTAAACCTAGCTAAGAAAATCTTAAATATGGGGTACTTTTGGAAAACCTTAGAATGAGATGCTTGTCAATATGTTAAAGTTTGCAAGAAATGTCAATACCATGGAAACTTGATTCATGCACCAACATAAGAATTAAACCCTTTTGTCACACCATGGCCGTTCTATCAATGGGGTTTTGACCTAATCGGCATGATTTATCCACCTTCTTCAAACAGACACAAATATATAATCACAGCGACATAATACTTTACTAAATGGGTTGAAGTTGTCCCTTTATCAACTGCAACAGGAAAACAAATTTCCATGTTTATCCTAAATCATATCATTTTTCGATATGGCATTCCTCATACCATCATCATAGATGATGGAAAACAGTTTAAGAAAAAAGATATTGATGAACTTTGTGACACATTCCACATTACCCATCACTCTTCATCCATTTACTATCCCCAAGGTAATGGACAAGAAAAAGCCATTAACAAGAACATCCTGAAAATACTTAAGAGATCCATTGGAAAATCAGGAAAGGATTGGCACCTTCAAATCAATCTAGCATTATGGGCCTATAGGACTAGTATTCAAACCCCGACAGGAGCTACACCTTTTTCTTTGGTTTATGGGGCCGAAGTTGTTCTTCCTTTATAAGTTGAGATACCATCCCTCGAGTTTCATTGCATGGATTAATAATCGATGAGGATTATAGAGTTGCCCATCTTCAACAATTGGAATTGTTGGAGGAACATAAAACTCAAGCTTATGATCATTTGCAAGTGTATGAGAATCAAATTTTCAAGAATTATAACAAAAATATCAAGCCAAGAAACTTTCAAATAGGAGATCTAGTATTGAGAGAAAATCCAAAAAATCAGGCTGATAGGGAAAAGAAAGGAAAGTGGGAAGCAAATTGGCTTGGTCCTTTTGTCATTGTTTCTTCATTTGGGATGGGAACCTACAAATTGGTTGATTGTGATGGTGATGAATTGCTAGAACCTATCAATAGCATTCATCTTAAGAGGTTCCACACCTGATTCAGAGAAAAGAGTATCAGAATACAGAGTATAAGTTGAAGAGTATCAAATGAGTCAAGCATCACCTTTGTACACGAGAAAATTCAAAAATACCAAAAAAAGGAGAAAAGATTAAAAATACAAAAAAATCAAAAATTTCAAAAAGCCAAAAACATTTGAAAAAGAGGAAAAGTGCCTTGGTGAAAACCTAGCAATAGGCACCTTGGTAGAAAAAAAAGAGAAAAAGAGAAAAAAGAGCAATAATCCCAAGAGGTGAAAACCTGGACACAGGCGCCTTTTGTCCCTTAGGTGTTTCCTAGTTGCATTTGTACATATTGCGGTTTCCTCATCTCACTTGTACATATCCTCATTGCATCCATCATTCTTGCATGGCCTTAGTAAGAGTCTTAGAGCTACATTTTGTCGCATGCTAGGTTCTTTTGCCCTATGTATCACATTGGCCAAATTTATCAGTTGGGGGAAAACAAGATAGATTTTTGATACCAACCGAATTCACTAGTACAACATTTCGGTCACATGTCAGAAGCAGATTTTCAGATTTAGGAGAGACATTTTTGAACCATTGATTACTATCATTGTTCAACCCTAAACAGTTTGATCACATAACATAATCCTTGAATCTCATTGCCCTATTTTATTAGGATTAAAATTTGACACACCTTAAATGATCATATTGTCTAGAATTCTTATTTGAAAATCTTGATACATTTCACAAACACTTGGAATTTTTGGTGAGTTTTTCATTGAATTTTTCGAGTCATGTTCTTTTTAGCTAATCAATGATGTTTTAGCTAGAATGGAAAGGATAAAAGACATGATGTTTTCTTAAACTTCTGGGTGACTGTTTTGAGGAAGATTCTTTAACTTGTGTGAATTAGTCTGAAGACATGGTCATCAAAGAGCCATAGAGGACATTCATACAGGATGAAGACTTAACCTTTGTTTGTTTACACAAAAGGATACCTTGGTTATTTAGATTTTCCATATCTTAATACCAACAGCCACTTGCAACATTGAATCTGATTAACCCGGTATTCATACTCCCATAGTTGGTCTTCCAACTAGTGAGGGTTGTACTTGGTTTCGTAAAAAGGGGTTACCACACGCGAGAAATTCATATTCATATTCTTATGGTTGCAGTGGCACCAGTAAGGATTGTATGGACTCCTAGTTCCACAACGCTCTATGATGATAATATATCTCAGTTTGCATTCCGTTCGCAAACCTCAAGGACAATTAGTTGCATTGCATCTTGCATGTTAGCTTAGTTGCATCTTGCATGTTAGCTTAGTTGCTTCTTACATGTTAGATTAGT
Organism: Thuja plicata; assembly: GCA_018584345.1. NCBI lineage: Eukaryota > Viridiplantae > Streptophyta > Pinopsida > Cupressales > Cupressaceae > Thuja > Thuja plicata. The sequence goes on along the minus strand of MU226568.1, from coordinate 910,188 downwards.
TGCTTCTTGCTTGTTTAGTTTAGTTGCATTTTAGCTCTCTCACTTGCTTTCTCAAATTCTTAGTTCTCAAAACGCTTGTCTTTCTAGCATTTTTTCCCAGTTCAAGGGTGGGGGACAAAGGATTGAGAACACTTCATCAATTTAATGGTTTCAAGTCATTCAACATGAGATTTTCCTTTGCATTCATTATCATTAGTCATTGTTCATTATACATTCATATCAAGGAAAAAACAAGAAGAAGATACATTAATAATTAATCATTATCCATCTCATCATTTAGAGTTGCATTTCATGAATTAAAATTGCATACATCTCAAAAGCACAAAAAGATAGATGCATTTCATTTACCATAAGCACTAAGTATTGCATTCATTGTATTGCCTAATCCATACATTGTAAAACAAAAAAACATATAGAGATAAATTGCATCCACATCATTTGCATCCATTTATCTATGTCCTACTCTAAAGACATTTGCATCCATTACACAATAGAAATAAATGCATCATACAAATATATAGACATGCATAAAAGGAAATCTCATAACATCATCAAAGGAGAAATCAAAGATCATCATCAGATAAAAGTCCATCAAATGTCTATAGCATAATCCATACATCAAAGGTACATCAATAACAATGGTACATCAATGCTACATCAAAGTCCAGATCTACAAATACATATGATACACAAATCCTGGATCCATATATGTCTCATGACCCAGTAGGGGCACTTGACCCATCTAAACCTATGCCTGACCCACCTGCGCTATCAGGATCTCTATCACCTGCTCTATCCTATGAACTAGGAGGTGCCTGACTAGTGCTGGCACTGGTCGGTAGCTAAGCCAGAGTGGCCTGAAATTGCTGCAACATAGTAGTAACCTGATCTAATTTGGCTATCACTGTCGTCATACCAGCCTGTAATCCCCGCACATATCAGACTATATCATATGATACTGGAACCTATGATGCTGGAGGACCCTGTGGTGCCTGAGGAGCTAAAGGAACCTGTGGAATAACCTGTGCTGTGCTGACCTATGGTATCTTCCCAGGAACCTGTCTAGCATCCTGAACCTGTCTATGCCTCCGCCTAGCCCAATTGGCATCTACTCTCAATGGAGCCTGACCCTGAGGTCCCTGTGAACCTGCTAATCTCTGCCTAGGCTATTTGAAGCCACCACCTCAGCCTCTCACATGGCCTCCTCTCATCCGTGGCCCTCCCGCTCTCTGAACCCGTGGTTCTCTAGGTGGTCTCTGCACTCTATGCTGGCGTGGTCTACCGCCATCGTCACCATCATCTCCATCTCCATCATCCTTAGAAAGCTCATCAACATCTGGGATAGGCTCTTCTAGATTTGTGAACCTCATAAATCGATGTTGCATAAACCACTCTCTATACTCTGTGGACATCCTTGCATTAGCAACCTGTGGTAGTAAGTCCCAAACTCCATATCCCAGCTGATCTATCTGTAGACAGGCTGATTGGTAGTCAACTTGTGTGCCCCACATCGATCTCTCTACCTGTACCTTGGCATATAAAGCCATACCCTATGGAATATCTTGCATCCGACCGAACTGGCGTAATACTCTACCAAAGCAAAATATCTCGATCACAAAAGAGGACCATCCTATCATCCAGCGTGGTGAAAACATGTAAGGTAACTCATCATCATCCTCTTGCCACCTATCACACTACAAGTATGGCCTCCACACCACCTGATCAATATCATCGATCGCACGTCGCTAATAATCCACCTTTCCCAGACGATGTTGGATAATCATGCCATCATATAAAAATGCATATGGGTAACCCCGAGCCCAAACTCGCGTTAACACTAGCCTAGTGATAGGGATATGCTCCCATGTCCATAACTGTACCTGCAAAAATCGCTGCACTGTGTCGATATACAATCTCATGCAAATCATGATATAACTGTGCTAGCACACAAGAACCCCAATCCATCCTCCATGGATGAGAAATCAAGTCCTCAATAATATGGCCCCATCCAACTACAAAACCACGTCCTTGTCTATCTGGAAACAACAATCCTCCCATCATAGCTCCTAATAATGCTGGTAGGGTAGGGAATGAGGAAAACTGTGCCCAGGTAATATAATCATATGCTATGGTGTTATCTCTGAACACCTGTTTGCTATCATATACTACATCATAATATACCCACTCTCCATGAGTCGGGGTCCTCAAAAGTCTATAAACATCCTCTAGTGTAATCATCATCTTGCCGAGAGGTAAATGGAAGGTATTATGGTCAGAGTGCCAACGCTTTGCCATAGCTGTTAGTAAACCTCAGTTTAGCTGAAACTGAGGGAGATCTAAAAGGAAACTGAGACCGCAAGTCTCAATAGTATGCCGCTCTAGTGGCATGAGCTCATCTACCAAATCAAAGATCCACATCGTGACTCCTCACACCTGCAACTTGCGGTAATGCTCCTACATTTTGAAACAAAGTGCATCATGTTAGTTTTTCTCTTGATGAACCATTCTAAGTCAATCATAACACATTAAATCTATCTTTTCTCTAACTTGAGCATATCAACTTATTGTTCCTAACCTCTAAATCATGAGACATAAGGACAATTTGTAATCATTTTTAATCATACCTGATTGACTTATCAAACATTCATCATTATGACTTTTCTACCATCCTAACCACAATGCGACAATCTGGATGATCATTTTATCACTTGGAATCTAATTCAGTCATCTGGATGATCTATTTGAACTGAGTTCATCTAATTTTCCTTTATCAAAATTTCATATTTATGTTAGGCGGCACTTAACTAAGTGTACGCGGCTTTTTAGGCCAAGCGGCTTTTAAATCTTCAAAAGCAGCTCTTTACTACGCGGAGGTGACACTGTGCCTCTTAGGTGGCCTTTTACAAGCCTATGTGGCTTTTAAATCACCATACGCGGCTCTTAAAAAATAGTCTTTTTAAGCGGCATATTTCCTAATTTGGATTGCAATTTTGACCTAGCTCCTACGCGGCTAAGGAGCTAGGTCAAAATTCTTTTACCTACGATCAAGATGATTCCATTTCCGAGGGGGCATCATCATATCATCAAACAGGGATTATGCATCAGTTTCATATCCAATCTGGGGAATTAAAATTTCAAACTTTATCAGCTGGGTTCCATATCGAGTTCCATATCATATTTTCATATCAAATTTCATATCAAATTTCATATCATAGTTCCATATAGAGTTTCATATCAGACTTCATATCAAGGTTCCATATCAGAGTATCATATCAGGGTTTCATATTGACATTCCATATCCAGGTTTTTATATCAGGTTTTCATATCAGCTCATCAGTATCAGCTCAATGATCAGGACAATCAAGCTTTCTTTGAATCAATGCACTTCACACATCAATTCAAAGAGGGGCATTTGTAGACACCTAAAATTAACCAGGTGTACCTCAAGCATGTCAAACTATAAATCTCAGCCAAATGCTTCAACATATCATCTCAATGCAAATCAAATGGACATTTATCAAATCAAAGGAAAAAAATTCAAATCAATTTAAATGATCAAATAATCATGAAATCAATTAATTAAATTCAAGCTTAAAAGGATTAATCAAATTATGCAATTTATTTTTCAATTTTATAGTTCAAATCAAAAAAGGATCAAATCCAACCCAATCACCCTTCCATGGCTAATTTAATTAAAAGATGGAATTATTTAATTCCTAATTCTTTGAGACAACCAACCAGATTTCCCTCCATTTGCAAATACCTCAAAGCTTTTTACTTAACCAAGCTTTGATCATGATCAATTCACTCTACCCCCCACCCTTGGGAAAATGCTATAAATACAAGAAAATTCCTTTGTGTTTGGAATCCAAGAATTCAAGAGTAAAAGCATCCTTATTATAGACATATTGAGAGATATTGAGGAGCATTTGAGAGATTTGAGAGAGTTTTTAGCATTTGCATCATCATTTAGTATCATGTTTAGGAGAATTTGCTAATTTCTTTCATGATCTTGGAGCATTTCTAAGCATTTTTAAGCATTCAAGCTAGATTTTAACATTGAATTCCATACATATCTCGTTCTAGGATTGTCCTTGAGAGAGATTAAGCCTGAGAGCTCTCTTAACAAAGCTTGGATAGAGAACCATGAGATGATATAGATTTAGCTTCAATTCTTTAGATTAGTTTTGTATTATCTTCCATAGAATTGTTTTCTTTTATCTTAATTTCATGAAGGTGTATTTTCTTACACACAGAAGCCTTCTCCTCTCATTTTCTCTAACAATCATCAAGTGAAAATAAGGGTGATCAAGCAATCGAATCAATCTAAGGACCATTCTCAAATATCCTCAAGTACAATTCAAGCAATCTAAGGAGAAAGATTTGAAGCAAGCTTCCATCAATTATCAAGCACTCAAGCATCCATTTTCATGAAGGAGATCCATTGGAGGCCAGTGAAGGATTCAAGCCACATAGTGCCCTTTTGGTGATCTCTCCATCCGCCTTCTTCCAAGCCTCTTCCAATTCAAGAACCCATTCAAGAATTGGTCTTGGAGATCTACAAGAAAGAGATTGAAGACATCCTACATTCCACATTCCACACTTTGGTGCATACTTGTGGATCCACGTATTCGAATCCGCTACAAGGACTTTTACAAGCAAGGTGAATTTGTGCATTTACATTGTTTACATTTATGCAATTTCAATTCAATTATATGGTTAATTCCAAAACTAGGGTTTGACCAAGGCAAACCCCTCCCCCAAACAAACAAACCTCTTTTTCTTGTAGGTACAGGTTTGGGATTGCAGATTTGGACTAAGATCTGGATACCCTTTTTGGCTTTCTTTCAGGCTACGTGAACAAATTTTCTGTCAAGGCTGTGCAGGTCAGGGTCAAGATTATTGGGTTAGGGGTGACATTTTTGGGTCAAGGTTGACCTTTTTCATAAGACGGTGTCAGATCAGAAAAAAATTTCTTGGTTTTGTTCGTCTCTGTGTTCCGGTTCTGGATCATACTTCAGATTTTCCAGAAATAGAGTACAGACCTCAGAAAAAAACATTCTTTGATATGCAATACTTTAAGGTTGGTTTTTCTTCTCATCCTTTTCAATTATTATAATCTATCATATCTACATTGTCAATTAACAAAATTTAAGATCTCCCTCTTTGTTTTCATTTCCAAATGGTTGATTCACTTGTGCATTAATCCCTCTTTTGGGTCGATCAACTTGGATCTTTCATTTGTGCATTTGAGGATAAAGGTGGAACATCATATTTTCCTCTTAATACACATTTCAATACAAACTTCAATTAAATGTAAAGTAGGTTTAAGGGAATTAAGGGAATTAACAATAAAACACACATTCCCCTTTCTCCATCTTCACATTTTGGAGATCCTTTCTTCCATCTTCACATCTCCAAAAGATGATATCCCCGTATTGCTAGACATATTCTAGTGGATATGAAAAGGCTCGCGGTGTGCTCACATCTATCATCACTGGAACACCCTATGGTTGTGTACATGTGCAGTGCTCAAACATCCAAACTTGTAACAAGGTGCATACTGTAAGAATCTCCCACTAAAATCTCACTAGCTGACTCAACTCATGGTAAAGATGGGCTAACATGCTGCGCCCCCATGAGAAAAAAAATCTATCACCCTCCATCCTATGCACGAGATTGGTAAATGGTGCTAAGAAAACTGTACCCTTCGTGTTGGGTATCACAACCAACGAAAGTATCCATAGCATTACTTTCCATACCAAAGGTGTCAGAATTGCTAGTATGGATGATAAGGTAATCTGATCAAATCGGGTCCTCATCTGTGGTACCCATCCCAAGCAATACTCTCCATCTCCCAATACCTTGGGTGGACCTCGTGGTCCTCTCGGTCTGACAGGCTCACCTCATACCAGAAGTTGTAGGATCCTGTACACATCCTCCAACGTGATCGTGACCTCCCTTGATGGTAGATGGAACGAACAAGTATCCTCATCCCATCTCTCTATCATGGTGGAAATCGTGGACTGATAGAATCTCATCTATGGTAGGAATGCTACCCAGTATAATCCCACATCTCTCAGAAGCTGTATCTCATCCAGCTATAACTTAGACATGCTCTCTTTGACAGTCAATAGAAACCCACTGAAGGGTGCTCTCGAAGATAGATAGGGTCATGTAAGCATAGAAAAATATCATATCAGTACTCTATCATCAAGAAAATAATGTACCAACTTGACTTGGTCAGGGTCAACCTTTTTGGGCCAGGGTCAACCTTTGTGGGTTAGGGTTGACATTCACCCTAAAAAGGATAGAACCTTCCCAGTTAGGGTCAACCTTAGAAGGTCAAGGTCAACATAACTAGGTCAAGGTCAACCTTTCTATGTCAGGGTTGACCTTCCCTATAAAAAATGAATTTTTCAATCTTAAATATCAAAACAAGAAACCTACCTCAGGGATTGGCTGTCCGCTGGCCAGGCACTCTCTCAAGACCTCCATATGACTCGCTCAAAATTCTTCTCTCTTCGACATCTTGTCTCATTTTCCAACTTTTGCAAATGGTAAGAATGAGGAGGTAAGTGTCTCTTTCTCTTATTTATAGCTTAAAATTAGGGTTTTATTATGGTTTCCTTAGGGTTTTTCTTAGGGTTTCATTTGAATTTACTTAGGTCAAATCTAAATTTCATTTTACATGCATTTAGATAGACATTCACTCTCTTCATCATAACTTGAGTTTGGTAACTCCATTTTTAGTGCCGTTAGAGGCGTTGGAATTGTGATTTAGACACTAAACCTCTTGAGTTAGTTTAGGAAGGTTTAGGAACCTTCTAACTGGTTTAGGAAAAGTGTTTTCAATAAACTGCATATTCAGTGTATAGAATTTACCTTATCACCCTGTTTCACCTTTCAAAAATTAGTAAGCCAAAAAATGGGAGGGGTATAAGGGGCTTTATACACTTCTCAAGATCATTGTAGTAATGCTTAGGTGCTCTATGAATTTTTCATTAACCTGGTGTGCTGCAGGTTGCGGGTACTAATGGTTTCTTATAGGATCTCCACATTGAGGACTTGGCTATATCCTTTTTACTTTCTGATGTTTTCTTACTTTAGCTTACATACTCACGTAGTGTCATATCTAAGATAAAGTGGGGGATAAATGTATCATCTTAAAATGGAAGAAATTACATTTTGGTAGGTTTAGCACCTTCATTTAGTGCGCTCACATATTAGATTTGCATTTAGGATGCATTTTAGGTGAAATTAGGGTTAGGATCTTATGGATTCTCCTTGGTTTCCCTCTCCATGACTCTATTTTCTAGGTAGGAAATATGTGTAGGCCCTCCTATACCTTATCACACTCTCTCTAGGCCTCTAGGCTCTCTTCCTAGCATTCTGGAATGTTCAATCACCTTCCTAGGTCCCTGACTAACCTGGGAATCTCACAAATACCATTGAGTGACCTACCTGAAACCTTAGGTCAGGGTAAAAATTGACCCTGACCTAGGTCAGGGTTGAGGTCGACCTTGACCTAGGTTAGGGGTGAGTTAAACCTTGACCTAGGTCAAGGGTGAGGTCAACATAGACCTCTGTAGGGTATTGGTACCCGCTGTCAATTCCAGAGCTTATCGAGATTCTAAACTTAAAATAGGTCCCCGAGTTCGGATGCGGAAGTGTTTTCTCTGATATATAATTTAATTCACTCCCTCCTTGATTGGTGATTGTGATTGGGCAATAATTCAAGGTGAAATTTGAATTTGGGTCCCTCACATTTCCCTAGGAGACCTATATTGGGATCTCTATATAAACACTCTCTTTTGCCTTCATTTGATCATGAAACAAAATCGGGAGATGACATGATGTAATGATGATGAAAATAAGAAAGAGGATGATATAGAAGGACAAATATATGAGGACATGTTGATACATTCAAGCATTTTTGCGGACAAGCTATTGTAGATCTTCATTGAAGCAAGAAGGTGCTCTTTTCTATTAGATCTACCATTCTCAACATTCAAGCATTCAAAGGACATTATCATGGGGTAGAAATTATGGATTGTGAGTTGGTAGGAGTAGTTTAGACTTGGGGGCTTGGTATGCTTTCTTTATCATATTCAAATCTATGCTTTTCTTTCTCATTTCCATGTTATGTTAGGATTATTAATCTAGAAGATTAGATCTTGATATTACATGTTCAAAGACTCTTTTCAAAGAGTAAACACACACACACATACTTTCTACATTTAGATATTCATGGAGGTGGAGATCACCAAAATGGGGGTTTGACTAAGGAAAAACCCTATATAGCCACCCCAAAACCCTCTTTTCAAATATCTACAGGTGCTATTTTCAGGAGTTACAGGTACAAGACAGAGGATCTGAGACCAGATTTGGATACCCTTTTCAGCAAAATATCAGGATCTAAAAATAGATTTTCTATCGAGGTAGTGTAGGTCAAGGTCGAGATTATTGGGTCAGAGGTGACATTTGTAGGTCAAGGTTGACCTTTTCCACAAGATGGTGTTGGATCAGAAAATTATTTCTGGGTTCTGTTTGTCTCTGTGTTCCTATTCCAAATCATACTTCAAATTTTCTAGAAACAAATTACAGACCTCAGAAAACAACATTTTTTAGATCTGCTATGATATGAGGTAGGTATTTTACTCCTTAGTTATTTACAAGTATTCTCAATTCCTTATCATAATAATTAAGTGTATAAGACTAAAATTGGATTTAGGGTCTCTCCTCATATGCAATTATTATTATCTAGAGACCTCATATTCAATCCAAATTTTAGATCTTACAATACTTTCAAGATGTTTGAGACTTGTTTTAGCTTCATACGAGTTAAGATAAAGATTCTGGATTTTGAGGGTTTTTAGGAAATTTTAGACTTAGCCAAATTTTAGGAATCAACACATTGTTTCGAACATGACTCTCAATGGACTATTGATTATAACCTTAATCCCTTTACTTGATTAAGAACACTCTTTAGGGTTCTAAGTGGTTGTAATGTATCAAAATGGGTCCTAAGTAATCCTAGGTCCCCTTAGGACCCATTACAAATCCTTGGGACACATTAGGGCCTCTTAAGATCCCTTCAAACACAGTAATCATTGTAGGACACATTAGTGGGATCTAATGTGTACTAGTGTCTCATACGGGGTTTTAATGGGTTCTAAGTGGTTCTAGGAACCCTTATGACCCATTACGACACCTTAGGACCCCTTAGGACACATTAGGACTCATCGAGACCCCTTAGAACAGATTAATAGTCATAGGATCCATTAGAGAGAGAGAGTATTAATCATCATAGGACACTCTTTAGAGTTCTAAGTGGTTCTAATGTATCATAAGGGGTCATAATGGGGCCTAAGTGGTCCTACAACCCTTTAGGAACCATTAAAACTCCTTAGGACACATTAGGACCCATTAGGATCTCTTAGGACACATTAGGAACTCTTAGGACCCCTTAAAATTCATTAATCATTTTAGAACACACTAATGGGCTTTAATGTGTCCTAATGTTCCTTAAGGGGTTCGAATGGGTTATAAGTGGTCCTAGGAACCCTTAGGACCCATTACAATCCCTTAGGACCCATTAAGACCCATTATAGCACATTAGGACCCATTATAACCCCTTAGAACACATTAATAGTCATATGACTCTTTAGAGAGAGAGAAGGCGAGGACCCATTACAACCCCTTAAGACCCCTCTCTCTAAATATTAAGGGTCATAAGGATTTTCAAGGGTTCCTAGGACACAATCATAGTATTATTATTGGTAATGTTCATTTTAGTGGTTTTGTTGTTGGGAAGGAGTATATCTGCATTTTGGAGTGTTTTTTGAGTGATTCCAATCATATCAAACCTGATCAGGACCTATTGTTTCTAAGGAATAAGTTGTAGCAGATGTTATCTTGTTAGGTACTTAACTACATTGATTATCGGAACCCTTATGACCCCTTACAGTCCTTTAGGACCCCTAAGATGCATGGTAAGGGGTCTTAGGACAAATTAATGTGTCATAGCACCCCTTATGACCCCTTAGGACCCATCTCTCTACATCTTAGGGGTAGTAGGATTTTTAAGGGGTCTTAGGACACATTAATGTTTCTTAGGACCCCTTAGACCCCTTACAATCCCCTAGGACACCTTACCATACACTAATGAATGGTAAGGGTTCCTAAGGGGTATTAAGGGGTCCTAATACACATTAATGTGTCCTAGGACCCTTCATGACCCGTCACAAACTTTTAAGACACCTAAGATATATGATAAGGGGTCCTAAGAGGTCATAAGGGATTTTAGAACCCCTTATGACCCCTTAGGACCCTTGTCTCTAAATCTTAGGGATTGTAAGGGTTTTTAATGTGTCATAGGACTTCTTAGACCCCTTACAACCCCTTAGAAGACCTTAACATACACTAATGAATGGTAAGGGGTTATAAAGGGATGTTAGTGGCCTTAAGGGGTCCTAGGACACATTACTATGTTGTAGGACCCCTTAAGACCCCTTACAACCCCTTACAATAAGCTAATGAACTTTAAGAGGTCCTAAGGGTTGCTCAATGGTCTTAAGGGGTCCTAGGACACATTAATGTGTTGTAGGATCCTTTAAGACCCCTTAGGACCCCTTACCATACACTAATGTATGATAAGGGGTCTTATGGGTCTTAAGGGGTCCTATGACGCATTAATTTGTCCTAGAACCCCTTATTACCCCTTAGGACCCTTTATCGCGCCTAGGATGTAGGGAAATGGGTTATAAGGGGTCCAATGACCCCTAATGATCCCTTAGTGCCCTTTAGGAATCCTCTCTCTACATATTAGGTGTCATAAGGGTTGTTAACTTAACATAGAACACATAACTATGTCCTAGGACCTCTTAAGACCCCTTAGGACCCCTTACCATACACTAATGTATGGTAAGATATCTTAAGGTTTTCTTGGACACATTAATGTGTCTTAGAGCCCCTTATGACCCCTTAGGACACTCTAAGATCCCTAAGATGTATGATAAGGGGTTGTAAGTTGTCATAAGGAGTTTTAGGACATATTAATGTGTCCTAGGACCACTTATTACCCCTTACGACCCATGAAGACCCCTCTCTCTACACCTTAGGGGTCATAAGGGTTGTTAAGGTATCCTAAGACACATTAATGTGCCCTATGACCCCTTATCACCCCTTACCATACAATAATGAATGGTAAGTGGTCCTAAGGTTTCCTAAGGGTCAAAAGGGGTCCTAGGACACATTAATGTGTCCTAGGACCCCTTATGAACCTTTAGGACCCTTGAATACCTCTCTCTCTACATATTAAGGGTCATAAGGGTTGTTAAGGTGTTGTATGACACATTAATGTGTCCTAGGACCCCTTAGACCACTTACAACCCCTTAAGAAGGTTTTTTGTATGAGAGAGAGAGAGAGAGAGATGTGTTTTCCGACCCCATAAGACTCCTAAGATGTACTCTTAGGCTTCTTAAGGGGTCATATGATGTATTAATGGGTGTTATAACCCCTTAAGACACCTTAGTACCCCTTAGGAACCCTAATAATACATATTAGGGGTCCTAGTACACATTAAGGGGTCTTAAGGGGTCATAGGACCCATTAAGACCCATTACAACTATGTGTGTGTGTGTGTGTGTCCCCCATTAAGGATTGTGTTATAGTTTACATAGTGCATGTGCGCTATGTAAACCATAAATTTACATAGCACTAGCATGCTATAGCACGCGTGCACTTTTAACTACATTGAAATTTACCAATCATAAGGCTTGTATTTTCCTTGGAGATCCAACCCAAAGGCTTGGAGGATTCAAATAGGTTTGAGACATGTTTTCCAAGAAACCTACAAAAGAATAACATTTTTTCTTTTGTGCTCCTTGTCAGGTTTGCGCGTGGTTCAATAATGATAAAATCAGACAACATGATAATGTAGATTTCTCTATTAGATATCTAACCATATAATTTATTTTGAATTCTCATTATGTTAAGCTTTTCATCTCTAATTTCTTTTGTAAGTATGTCCGATTTTAGTCAAAAACCAACGTGTATTCATTTGGGCTTAGACTTTGGCTCATTCATCAAATTTTGAAACAAATGACATTTTCAGAAACTAGACTCCATTATCCACACTTTAAAAAAAAAGAAGTTTTGATTTTTGATTAGTTGTCAATTATTTCTTGGGGGAGCACACAGAAATTTCACATTTTCAGGATGTGTCCACTTCAAAAAATCACAAAAATTCATACTTTCATAAAGGAATTGGTAGAAAAATCCACGATAAACTAGGTGGTGTTAGCTAATTTATCACTGGAGCGATTAAATTTTTTTATATAAAAAATTTAACATTTTAGGGGGAGCACACCAGACGCTATGTTATATTTTTTCACAAAAAATAGGACCACTTTTTGTGCTCCCCCTTTTTGAGGGCCTTAATCTCCACCGTTTCTAAAATAAATTAGTAGTTTAGAAACTAGATTCGGAGTAGAACAACTCTTATTTTTGTCACGTTTTGAAATTTTGAGTGTAAATATACTCAATTTCTCATTGAAGTTCAAAGTTTTTTGATTTAAGAAAAAAAGTGGCATCTTATACCCCTTTTTGGTCCCCCATCTTTGTCCACTTACCCTACTACCTGTAATAAGATCAAAATATCAATCACAAAGAGATCTGTTAGGCAATTAGTATTCCAAATATTAAGAAAGAAAGAAAGATAAACAACAATCATAAACGATTAATCAATATGAAATCATTTCAACAAAATGAATATGTAATCCATGTAATCCTTCCTTGTTCTCCATCTCTATATAATGTGGGCTTTTAAAAATGAGTTCTTGATGCACTAACATAAGAATTCAAAGAAAATTTTGTTTGCATGTTTAACAGATTAAGAGAATTAGCTCTCTATTTATAAGGATTTTGGGGGTTCCAATAGAGATTCAATGATTGGTGGGACTGATTGCATGTGATTAAAGAGTTAAACTCAGGGTGAGTGGGAGTTAGATTCAATTGATTGTCTGTCAACATAATTGATTGATATGTTAACAGGATAGATTGAAGAGTTGATTAAACTGATTGAAGACTTAAAATATGACGTGAAATAGAAAACTGAGATAGATTGAGTAGATAATTGAATTGATTGAAGAATTAACTGACGAGGTGAAATAGAAGACTGGATAGATTGATTAGTCAGGAATTGAGATTGAGAAGTTAGATTGAGGGTTAGTATTAGAAGTGGGAGAATAATTTACAAATAAATAAATAAAATAATCCATTTACTTGCACATGGGGGGATATAAATAAATAATTAAACTTATTTATTTATTTAGAGGAATAATTAGTTTAATTAAATAAATATTATTTATTTAATCATGAGCAGGAAATTGATTTAATTATTACGCAAGGCATGTTGAGGGAAGAATGCAGGCAACAGGGAAAACTGCAGGTTCAGAGGTTCAATCAATTTAGATTTCAGAATGATCTCAAGGCGCTGAAAAGGAAGGGTCCATTGAAGCATGCTAGGCGATCTGACAAATCTGGAGACTTGCACTATGATTCAGATTTTCTTAAAAGTTTTTGAGGTACTCCGGTCATGCAGCCATCCAGACATCGTGAATACAACCTAAATACAAAAAGTATTCAAAATAAAGGAAACCTACACAAGAAGAGGGTCAATCAGGAAACCTTCCAACATGACCTCAATGTTCTGGAAAGGAAGGATCTTGTCAAAAGAGGTGACATGCATTGTGATCTTGACTTTCTCAAAAAATTTCATATTCCTCTGATTGTGCAACAAGCCAGGCAGAATAAACATAGCCATAATACAAAAGGCTTTCAGACTTGTCCCTTTGTGTAAAAAAATGCCCATCATTCTCTTCAGCCTTGGGTAAGGACAATGTTCAATATTTTCAAAGGGAAAGCAATAGTCCAACCTGCAAAACCCTTTTTCATCAACCCTAGGTTCCATATGAGGACATCCCCACATCCACAAGATCTACAAAAGAAAAATCAACCATTTCAACAATAAGGGGTCTCTGCAAATACTTAGTTAGATCCGCCTAGGTTTCAAGGATATTGCACTTATGAGCATGATAAATTGACCAGACAAGCAGTTGTGAAGCATAATAAATCATATCCCAATGCAAACAAAGTGCACTCCACTAAGCCGACTGGGTGAGAATTTTTTTTAAATAGACACCTCAATAGTCATGAGAGGAAGGGAGAGTAAAAGATAAAGCAGAAGCAACTGATCTTTGATATTTGTGAAGGAACTCCACACAGATCTCCTGCTCATTTTGGACAACCCTATGGATCCATATTGGAAACATAGGGCATGAGTAAGGGAAAATACAAACTTCATTCAGAATCCAAAGATGAGTTTCAACAAACTGCTCAGATTAGAGCACCCTTCAATCCAAAGAATTCCAAACAAGTTTGGCAAGTCAAGAAGTGACAGATTCCCGAGAAAAACCACATAAAAACACCTGTTGCAACACAAAATCCGCGTGATGCACATAACATGGTCAACATTATGCTCCCAGAGCATATACTACAAGACCACATTGGAATTCTTTGATGAAGAATGCTTATTGGTAAGTTTTCCAATCATGCATTGTTGTTTTCAGATATTAGAACTTGGGCATTTCAATCTTGGGTTGGGTTGAAAGATATTTATTGGTTGGTCCCTATTTCGGGGTTTTTTTATTGCATTATTTGAGTCATATATGGAGAGAGATATTATTCACCATAGCGAAGATTGGTTCTGTAAAGGATCTGGGCCGTTTACCATGGCTTGGACACCAAACTTCAAATCAGATAAGAAGGACTCTATCTTTTTTCCTCATTGGATCAGTCTGCCATTATTGCCTTGGGAATATAAAGATACAAAGATTGTGGAAGTAATTGCTAACATAATAGGTATCTTTATCAAACATGATCTCATCCCCTTTGTGGTCCCATCTCAAGATATTAGGGTTTGTGTGCTTATTGATTCCTCAAAGGCCTTGCCAAATCAAATTAAATCAAGTCAAAATGGGGTATATGGGATCACAACATTGTTCTATAAACTGATGATATTATTCATAAGTATCAACATAAATCAAGGCATCTTAATACACAAAGTAAGAAGATACCCCAGTCATAGGTGTTAGTATGTGAGGATCATTGTACAGATCCAACAAGGTGCTCGATCAAGGGATCTATTCAAGGTATCATTGAGGGATCTAGACAAGATCATCCAAGGCTGTCATTACGCTCACAAGAGGTGTTAGTATGTGAGGATTTTAGTACATATTCAACTTGGTGTCCGATTAATGAGAATGTCCAAGGTAATAATGCGGGCTTCACTCCATATCATTCAGATTTTCCTTCAAGCACTTTTTCTATAATAGAGGTTATTTATTATTTTTATAAAATTTTCATGCAATCTCATAACTCATATTATCAGGTCACCCCAAAGGCAATCAAGAGCATAGAGTGGAAAAAATTAGAGCCCTCCAACCATGAGGTAGACAATATTATCCACCAGCTAATGTTCGAAGACTATCCTCTTAATGTGTCAAATATGCATGAAGTATTCACAAAAAACTATATTCGAATTAAAATCTCAGAAGCTTTCGGATCAAATTATATCAGAGCTAGCCAATAAAATGATTAATGAAATTGCAACAGAGGAGGGTGAGATTTTTGAATCAGTTCATAGACCCCTAGATGAGAATAAAACAAACAACAAGGATCTCAATCAGATTTCTATGGCCCCTCACTATCACAGAGGTTCAGATCATCTTCTCCTAAGACAGATTAAAATTCTAGAATTAGATGAGGAGGTTGAAGATTTACCAGGATATCTTACTAAAGACAATGATTTTAATCATGATACTCAAAATGATTTGTTTAAAGGAGAGAGTGGAGCAGAACTATTTGGTGAAGACCCTAGGAAAGGGAAGGTAAAAGATTGGGATTGTTAAATTACGCAAACTGACAAGATGAAAAATATTACTTCCTAAATAGAATTGGAGATTCAGGATGACACTGATAAGGAGGAGGATGTAATGTTTAATGAAAAGGATCAGAATAGGTTAGACTCAACTATCCCATAGGGGGGATATGATCATAAATTAGTCTTATCCATTGACCAAACTCCTAACCCAAAGATACACGATAAACTGACTCCTAAGAAGAGGGGAATAAAGCCAAAGAGTATGAAGACAAAGACAGAAATTGCAGCAGGTATTCAGTTCACATAGGATGGTAAGTTTACACCATCTAAAAGAATGACAAGGAGAACTAAGGGTTCTCCTTGTCAATAATGAATATTACCTCATGGAATGTTAGAGGCACAAATGCCTCTAACAAAAGATGTAGAATAAAGAAAGAGCTGGATTCTATGCAGACAAATATTATTATGTTACAAGAAACTAAGATGTCACAATAAACTTTCAAAAAACAATTGGAAAACGGAAAAATTGGCAATCGGTTCATAGATAGGGGATGGGTGCCTCAGGGGGTATTGTTGTATTATGGGATCCTAAAACAGTGCAAGGGAAGCTCCTCGACCGGAATGATAGCTCACAATTAACAAAAATAGCAATATTTTATCTATCCTTCATCTTGATTAATGTGTATGGCCCACGACTACACATGACAAACAAAGACTGTGGAAAAATTTGACTCATATCATCCAACATCAAAATGGACAACATCTAATATTGGGTGGGGATTTTAATGCTATACTTAAGACAATAGAAAAGAATGGGGGAATTTTTCCTCCATTGAAAACTATCTAGGATTTTTTGAATTTTGTAGAAGATAATGATCTGATGGATATTGAGCCTAATAATGGTGCTTATACCTGGTCCATTAAGAGGGCTGGTTTCTCCCAGATAGCAGTCAAATTGGATAGGTTTCTTATTTCATAGGAGTAGAAACTCACAAATTTCACATTCCATTCAATAATTATGGCTCAACCAGGCTTAGATCATTTTCCCATCTCTCTACAAGCAGAATCTAAAACTGCAAATCAGGTGTTTCAACATCAACCATCTTTTAAGTTTGAATGGATGTGGATTCAACATCCTCATTTTTTACCTCTTCTCAAGAAATTGTGGGTGAGTACCCCACGATGTGAAGGATCTAAAATGCATTAATTTGCAAAAAAAATGAAGCATATCAAGAAGAACATTAAAAAATGGAATGAGTTGGTATTCAGGAATATATTTAAAGAAAAAGAGAATGTCAAAAGACAGCTGGCTGAAATCTTTGAAAAAAACCATTAGCCAAGGTATGGACAATGGTGACTATGATTAAAAAAAAAAATCCATAGCAGGAATGGGATGAGCTATGTAGTAGAGAGGAGGAATATTGACGTCAAAAGTCAAGAGAACTTTGGTTAAAAGAGGGTGACAAAAATACAAATTTTTTCCATGCATCCACGAAATAGAAGAAAGCAACAAGTTGTATATGTTATATTAATCAGGCGGATTTGAGTAATCCAATAGTTGATGCGAGTGGAATTCAAGTGGAAGGGGTCAGGTTATTCAAAAATATGCTTGTGCCAGCAAATCTACCAGCACCAGATGTCCTCCATGTGCAAGATCTTCTTGATGCCATCCCTCCAATTGTGTCAGAATCTATAGCTTTGATGGCTCCTTTCACAATTTTTGAATTAAGAAGAGTAGTATTCTCTCTGCCCCCAGATAAAGCACCGGGTCCAAACATCTTCACAACCCTATTCTTTCATGTCTGCTAGGATTTCATTGGGTGGGATTTATTGGGTGTTATAGAAGAATCTAGGAAAAGCAAAGCTATGCTAAAATACTACAATACAACTAACATAGCCGTCATTCCCAAGGTTAAAACACCCAAAATGTTTTCACATTTGAGACCGATCTCGCTATGCAATATAATTTACAAAATCATTACGAAGGCAATTTATCTAAGAATGCAATATCTGATCCCAAATCTTGTTTCACAAGAGCAAGGCGACTTTGTAAACTACAGAAGGGGCTCTAGTTGCTCATGAGGTGCTGCACTCAATTAATACTAGCAGGTCTTCTAATTTCATCATTAAACTCAACACAATGAAGGCATATGATAGATTTTGTTGGGAATTTCTTTTCAAAGTTTTACAAAAATTTGGATTTGCAAAAAGGTGGTGCAAATGGATTAAAGCATGTATTTTGGGTGCAAGGTTTTCAATTTTAATTAATGGGGCACCAACGGGATTCTTCGCTTCAACACAAGGGATCCGACAAGGGGGTCCTCTATACCCAGTCTTGTTTATCTTAATGGTTGAAGCATTCAACAGATAAATTCAAAAAAGATATGCTCTTGGATATTGGCAAGGTACACAGATTGAGGACACAAATATTGCAGTCACACATTCCTTATTTGTTGATGATACTTTGCTTTTTTGGACTGCTAATGTGAATGAAGCCAATCAGATTAAGTAAGCTTTAAACTTGTATACTTTAGTCTCAGGCCAAAAAGTAAATGCCTAGAAATAAAAAATCTACTTGTTCAATACTAATCAAATTATCTCGAATAGAATTGTCAACATATTGGGGTTTACAAAAGATTTTCTACCATCAATGTACCTTGGCATCCCATTTTTCATGGGGGAAAACAAAACAAACTTTTGGCACCCTATTATTGAAAGAATCAAAGCTAGGGTAGTAACTTGGAAAGATAGATGGCTATCATTTGTAGGTAAAATTCTTCTCATAAAAATAGTCTTGTCAGCTATTCCCAATTATTATCAGTGTTGAAAGCTCCTTCATCAGTGATTCAGACGATTCAAAAGATACTTAGAGATTTCTTATGGACTAGGAACAAAAATGGAAAAAAGAAAATCCCACTTATCCCTCTGCAATACATAGCACAGTTTAAATATTTGGGTGGGGCAGGTGTGCATGATTTGGTAAAAAGAAATACAACTTTCGATGGTAAATTAGTATGGCAAATGTACTCAAAACCCCAAAACAAATGGTGTTAAATTTTACACCAGAAGTATCTCGATAATAAATTCCCTTCTAGAGTACTCTCCATTCTAGAACCAGCTAAAGGTTCGGTTATCTGGGACTTCATGATGGATTCACAAGATATTGTGTCTAAGTATATCTCCTAGGAAGTCAAACATGGTGAAAAAGTTAAATTCTAGAGAGATTCATGGAATGGTACACCTCCCCTAATCAAATTGGTGCCAATGGATGACATTATTGCCTCATCAGAAATCATTTGGGGTTCTTACTTTGTGGATTATGTATCAGCAATATGTCGGTTCTCAAGAAGAGTTATTTGGAAGGATCTGATAGAGCTCCCTATTTCAGTTCAGGATAGAGATAGATTATCAAAAAAAATTGCTGAAAAATAAGTCTACATGTCAGGTAAGGAAGATAAGTTATTTTGGGCTCCTGGTAAAGATGGTCCATACTCTATTAAAGATGGTTACAAGATAATTCAGCAACAAGAGTCTACAAACGTACCATGTCATGCATTATCATTTTGCTGGAATAATGTCACTCTCCCTAAAGTAGGTTGCTTTGCTTGGATAACACTGAAAAAGGGCTCTAACAATCATGATAGATTAAGTAAATTCCATATATCTCAACCATTTAACTACTTGTTTTGTGACCAAGAAGTTGAAGATGTGGACCACTTACTCTTGAATTGCCCCTTTGCGCAACAATGTTGGCTTTTTGTTTTTTCCAAACTAAAATACTCCACTCCTCTTCCCAATTATAAATAATGGGATCTTTTTCAATCATGGCCAGAATTATATACTAAATCTCTCTTTTCCAGCGTGTGGAAATGTACCCCAACACTAGTGGTGTGGGAAATATGGTGGGAATGCAATAAAAGAATATTTCGTCAAACTCTTTCTTCTATCGAAGTTGTTCTCACAGGTATTGAAAAATCAATATACGAGGTGGTTAATTCTAGTCACTCAAAAGTAAAATGTAATCCAGTACTATCTAATTGGGATAGTGCTGTCATACGGGAATGGAAAAGTATTCATGTACCCATCGATTGGTGCCACCAAGTTCAAGCAAAAAACATTCAAGTTAGGAATGTTGTCCATTGGATCCCCTTGCTCTTGGGCTTGTCAAAATTAATTTCGATGGTTCTTCCTGTGGTAATCCTGGAAATTCAGGAGTAGGAGTTTGCATGAGAAACCATCAAGGTGAAGTTCTTGTCATAAAAGCATCACCCCTGCCACAAGGCACAAATAACATGGTAGAAGCCCATGCTCTGTTTGCTGGTTTAGTTCTAGCGAAAAATGTGGTTTTTAGCATCTACAGGTGGAAGGGGACTCTCAAGTTATTATAAATGCATGCATCAAAAGAGAATCATTCAATTGGAAGCTAGCTTATATTCTCTAGCAAATATGGAATCTACTTGACTCTTTCGATGAGATCTATATCTCACACACTTTGCGAGAAGGCAATGCACTAGCAGATTATCTAGCAAATCTACGCTGTGAAGGATTGGACCTCGAAGCAATAAACCCTCTTGACTATATCAAAAATGATATTGAGATTCAAAGATTGATCTCGATTGATAAAACTTAGAGATAGGAGAAACACACAATTTTAGGTAGATGTCATGCTTGATTTTGAATAAGCATACATAATTTTGGGGGAAACATATGTATTGGAGGATGACGTAGTTGGCAGAATGTGAATGGCACATCATTACCACATGTGTTATTAAAACCAACATACAATTGGCGATATGAGTTTCCATAAGGGCCCGTTTGGTTGCACCCCATAACCGGGTTATGCAGCCCATAACCCGGTTATGGGGTGCAATTCCTTGTTTGGTGACCTCTAAATTGAATGTGAATATGGATTTGCAAATCCCCAT
>MU226568.1:874650-889179 GCA_018584345.1 Thuja plicata | reverse complement strand
ACAAATCCATCTTCCAGGTCAACCAAACAGTCCCAAAAAATGAAAACCAGGGTTTGCATAACCAGGCTATGGATAACCATGATTTGTTTCATTTTCCAATTCCCCAACCAAACGGGCCCTAAATGCTCTTGTTAGTGCCACCTGCTCTGTACGAGCTAATTCAGTATCAAAATGCCACTAGCATTCTCCGTTTCACACAAAGGCACTTGCTGATGTGTATGACTGAAGTTATGCTAAGGTGAAACAAATCCAGTTCGCACTATTAAAATGCCCGAAATTAAACCCCCCTTATGATTGATGTCACGTAGTATCTTAAGTTTTGTGACCGTATACATCTTCATGATTTGGTGATATGATTTTCAATGTGATTCTGTGCGGAGTAGATAGTGCCTGGATCAGATTGGACTTTTGGCCTGCCGTGAATTGATTTCTACACAATGTGGACAGATTATATTTGTGTTCCAACTTCTTATTCAATTTAGTGAGCCGAGAGTATTTGTAGCATGGCGGTTAATTCATCTCTGTGCCTGCGCTGCGATTCATGCAGTGTGCTTCACGATGAGTTGTTGCCGCACAATTACATAATCTTTCTTGTTTCAGAGGTAGCAGAGGTGCCTTGTCCCCCGTGGGTAGATGATGCTTTGATTTCATATGTTTTCATCTGCCACTCCCTTGTGATCCGCAAATCCATTCACAAAGTGATTGGTGATCATGTGCTATCCCCGAGATCCAAGAAAGTCCTTTTTCTATCGCATATGATCTCAATCTTCCTTTCTAATCTAATGGATCTATTGCAGTCTGTCGACCTACTGGTTCTAGTTGCAAACAAGGTGGTACAACCAAATTTCATTACAGGCAATAAAATTATGTTGGCTATTCAAAAATATAATTTGTGGCAGGTATGTGCCTTCGTTGGTGGGATATTTCCTCTCCAGATCTTGATAGCCAAGCATGAACACATGTTGATGTACGATAACATTAATCGGGCTCTGGAAAGGCATAGCTACCGAATTGTCAAATTGACACTGCAATTTGTGGGGAAGGCATTGGGGGCTTACATGGAGGTCAACATTCGCAGAATGGTTAACGCCATACTTGATCTGATGGGCACCCCAAACATATCTCCGCGGTCAAAAATCAACATTATGGCTCTGCCATGCACTGCACTACCTCAACTTCCTCTTTCGACGGTTCCAGACCTAAATTTGCCATCTTCATTGATTTCTCATCCAACTGTGTGTCGTGACCTCCAACCAGATTCTCTTGCTCAGAATACAAAACCTTGGTAGATTGAATATGATGGCTAGGTTTCAGATACGCCTAAGGCTCCTCCAGTTGGTTGGGAGAATGCATGGGGTTTTTCCCAAGGACAACTAAGTAGCCATCATGGAGATTCGGTGGACATGGAGTGATTTGTTACTATTGGGGTTTTAAAATTTTGATTATGATTAGGGCTAATAGTGTTTATCATGTTGAATGCCCATCTTGTGGGTTCGTTGCCCGATCGTTGGGTTGTAATTTTGTAGCCTATTTTAAAAAATTGTAACCGTTATTTAGGCATGAACTTTTGGATGTATATGTTCTACATCGGTGAAATCTGATTTTGTGTCGTATCAAGGAAATATGTGTTTATACTTTGTAATGGATAAGGATTCCGAGTTTTCTTTCTAGTTCTTTTCTGGATGAGTCCTCGAATCAGTTTATAAATAAATATATATACTAGTTCGCCCACTTTTGTTTAAATAAATAAATTATAATAATAAGAAAGAACATTAATTAAATAATATAATTATTTAATTAAATATAATGTATAGAGAATAATTAAATAACATTAATTATTTAATTACTTTAGAGATGAATAATTTTCTAATAATGATTTAGATGTTGAATAATTAAGTAATTAATTAAAATCACTTAATTATGAAATTAAAGAGAAGTGATGAATTTGAACTTAGAAAATAGTAGAAAAACACAAAATAATTAAATAATAAAGCTTATTTAATAATTTAAGAGGAATGTTAGTAAAGTTATTGCATTAGGACGACAAGTCATTTTTAAGTGTCTACACATACTTCTGATTTTTAGTTTCAAATCTAAGTTTTGTATGAAATCATTAGATTTAAACACAACCATTTCTCAAATTCATTGTTTATGTACTTCCTTTGGTGAAAAATATATAAAAATTGCACATAATTATCTCCTATATCATGCACATGTTTTTATTTGGAAAATCAAATTATTTTCATCATGCTTTCAATTATCTAGTTTCCTGATATTTCATAGATGTGATAGGGACCTAGCTTCTCTCGTATCACTTTATACCACTCCTAAATATCCTCCTATTCATGAGGACGTTTTGGTACAAGAAGAGATTCTTTTGATTGGTGTGGATAGGACCAAGTTGGGTCTTTGAAATGAACAAAATCTATAAATTGTCTATTGGGTCAGAGTAGTTGTATAAAGAGACTCTATCTCAATGGACAAAACAAGGGCTCCTCAAGGATGTCATAGACATTTGCAATGTTGTAGGGGAAAAGGGGGGATACATGTTCTTTGGTGATGTGTCCATGCCTACCGCTTCCATGACTAAAAAGGTGGTGGTGGACTTTACAAAAAAGAGGAGGGAATCAGAATCACATAAGAAAAAAATAGATCCTCCTACCTTGATTTGGTTTTTAAGTTTTTTTAGTGGAATATGTGAGGCTTATTTTGGAATACATGTCTTGTCTATGATTCCACATTTTGGTCTTTAAAGTACAAGTTCTAGTTTAATGACACAAAACTATGAAGATATGATGTACAATGTATAGGTTCTTCGAAGAAGAACATAATAAGCTTAACATATCAAGATGATTTTTAAAATATTTATAATTGTTCATAAATGTTTTAAAATCTTCAATTCAAAACTAAGTTTTAAGGTTGAATCAACACATTTTCTGGATTTAGATAAAAAGTTCACTCTTTTTAAAATCAATACCTCTCAACATATTTTACATAGTTTAAAAAAAAATAAGTATGGTAGTTTATACAAATATACAATATATGGACTAATCAACAACAATGAATATATCTATCTTTCCTTCTACCCTACCTGTTGTTGAAAAAATCAAGTTGTATGTCTAACCAATCTAAAATGGTCAAATCTCATCAAACCAAATATTAATTTCATTTAATCAGCTGTAAGGGTGGGGTCCCATGGGGGGCTTGGGCTTCTATTTAGGAAGAGGAGGTCTGGTGAACATTTTTTTTGTTGCTATGAAATTACTTGAACTCAACTTCAATGAGTACGGGGTAGTCCCATATTGCTGTCATCATATATAGACCCAAAAAAATATGACTGATATAATGGACTATAAAGAGACCTTTCCTTTCCTAATGATACTTCCCGAAAAATCCCAATTTATAAAAAGCGATTTCATTATTCAAAATAAAATCTATGCAATGTCATGGACAGGAGCCATAAAACTTCGAGAAGGAATAAACGATGAAGCTGAGTTTGGGGCTCTTCATATTGACATTAGAGTATGCTAGGAATGGAATATAAAGCATATTGACATAGAGGGTGATTCAATGGTTCTAATTAATGTCATTTTCAACTGCATCTCCCCAATTTGGAAGTCCATGGCGTGGATAGAAAGAATTGGATTATTTCTTCACAAGATGGAGGATCTTTCCTTTTCAAATGTATTTTGTAAAATAAAATTAAAACACGTACCTACCGTCTCTCTTATATTAAGTAGAGTTGAAGATTGGCAAAATCTTTCTAAGATCACTAAAAATCACATAACAATGGTTTGATATGAACAAATCAATTCAACATGGAACTTTTAGAAGTTTCTTATCTACAACTTAACTCTCGGAAGCAACACAATACTCTAAAAATATTCACTCAAACAATAAAAGAAAAGCACACAGATTTTTCATCTGTATTGATCAAAATTTAATATGGAATATGTATAATTAAATCATCCCGATGAGTTTGTGGATTTGCAGCCTTAAGAAGAACAAGAGAGAGATATTTCTGCTTGAAATAACTAAAAATGGCAACATTGAATGAGCTTGTAGAGTAGCTTGACCGGAAAATGCAAACATGTATTTAAAAGGAATTTCTTTGATAGCTTTAGAATTGCAACATGGTAGATCATTTTGGTGTGCACGATATAATAGACAGTTTGCGGATATATTAAATAACATATACATATCGATCATTACAGCAAGTCGATATTAGTACAAAGAAATCGAGATATATAATCTCAGGCGAGTCGATATATATACAGGCAGATTGACATCTTACTGTGTCATGCATTCACACATATATTATTCACAGGCATTCATTCATGTCATCAACCTAGCGTTGACTAATTTGTAATAAGATCTCAGACATTCACATTAAATATAATTAGATTATTGTTGCTAGGTTTTTCTCCCTCGAGAAGGAGGTTTTCCAAGGGTATTTTTGTGCATTATTATTTATAATTTGTTAAATTCTATTTTAAATATCTCTGATTATAAAACAACATGGTATCAGAACGGGTTTAAGGAAAGATCACAATCAGAGTTGTTTAAGAAGCGTTAAACTTATCCTCTCCTCCTCATTTTTTGGCGTGTCTATCTTAATCTCGAAAATAGTGTACAGACTCAAGGTTGAAGATAGAATTAATGGTGCCTCTAACTTCACCTCTCGGAAGTTTAGAGTTCAGATTGTTTTGGAGGAAAATAATCTTCTAGACTTTGGGGAGGGTGAAGTGCCCGAACCTGATGATGAAACCGAGAAAAATCTTTGGAAGAAAAATGACATTAAGGCTAAGAAGATTTTGATAGATCCTATAAAGGATCACCTTGTGCCAATCATCTCCAAATTAAGGACGGCTAAATATTTTTTCAAAACCTTGGAAGGGATGTATGAGATAAACTAAATATTTTTTCAAAACCTTGGAAGGGATGTATGAGATAAATGACACCTGCAGAGCTCTTGCCTTGAGGCAACAACTTCATCACATCAAGATAGCCAAAGGAGATTCAATCATCTCCTTCTTCATGAAAATTACTAAATTAAAGGATTAAGTATGTGTCATTGGAGATGTAGTTGAAAACAAAGATTTAGTCATGCTAGCACTTAATGGTCTTCCTCAAACTTTGGAGCCTTTTATCCAAGGTAGCAATGCAAGATCTAAGCTAGTTAAATTTGATCATCTTCATGTTAATTGCATCTAAGAAGAATCTAGGTTGGCTGCAAGGGGAATCGTCAAAGGTTCTCAAAATGAAGACACTCATGTTCTTGTCACCCAATCTACTAATAAGAAAGGAATAAATTAGAGAAAGGGCAAATTCAAGAGGAATAGAGATCAAAGATCAGACTTCATTAATGAAGTTTCAACTCAAAAGGAAGCAGAAGACAAATCTAATTGATTTCTCTTCATATCTAACTTATCAAGTAATGTTCCCAAAGATAGTGACCCCTCGCTTATTGATAATGGATCTTCTCGACACATCAAAAGCTATTGAGAACATATTTTAGATTTGGTGGAAAGAGAATCCAATATGAACAAGTGATTATTGAAGATGATATATGCTATTCAGTGAAAGGATTTGGTGCTACATCAATCAACCTAGAATTAGGGTTTCCCCTTCATCTAAGTGATGTCTTATTCATGCTAGGAATCAATAGGAATCTTGTATCTATTTTAGTCTTGGAGGACAAAGGTTATCATGTAGAATTTGTAGAAGGGAGAGTTCTTGCATGGACAAAGAACTCTAGCATCTAGTCCGCATGTGTGATTGGGAATCGACATGAGAGTTTGTCCAAGCTTTCCATTCTTCCAGTTCAAGCTCTTATGCATAACTCTTCCAGCTCTAGCGAACTATGAAATAGAAGACTTGGGCATCTACATTTCTGGGCTCTTTCATCATTGGAGAAGATGGTTAAAGGTATTCCTAAACTTACACATGTACACATTGGTACTTGTAGAGGTTGTGCTATGGGTAAAAATACTAAGAGTTTATTTCATAGCAATGAAAGTAGGTCAAAATAAATATTAGAACTTGTACATTCTTATTTATGTCCAGTCCAATGTTAATGGCATCCCTAAGTTGATTTTTGTACTATGCAATTTTTATAAATGTTTACTCTAAGAAGACTTGGATTTATTTCTTAAGTTCTAAAGAGTCTGATGAAGTTCTATGTAGATTTAAAGAGTTTACGGCTCAAGTATAAAACTTGTCTGGAAAGAGAATTAAGTTTTAAGGTATGATAATGGAGGTGAATACACATGTGGTAGCTTTCATGATTTCTGTATTGAGGAAAGAATCAAGAGGTATTTTTTTGTCCCTTACAACCCACAACAATATGACATTGCAGAAACAAAGAACATATTCATTGTTTAAGCTACAAAAGCCATGATCTATGATCAAGACCTTCAAACCTTTCTTTGGGCATAGGCTTCAATAACTATAGTATATGTTCAGAATAGATGTCCTCATCAGATATTGCAGAATATGACTCCAAAAGAAGCCTTTTTAGGGGTTAAGCCTAATGTTAGTCATTTGAGATTTTTTGGTTGTCTAGTGTATGTCCATGTACCTAAAGACAAGAATTGAGTTGGAACCTTCTAGAAAGAGAGGAATATTTGTAGGCTACAATGAATCTTCAAAAACCTACAAGTTCTACATTCCAGGTCAAAAAAAGATAGAGGTTAGCATAGATATTACATTTGAGGAAAATGTTGCATTTAGAAAATCTCAAGGTTCATACACTGAAATAGATGATAAAGATCAAGGGGCTCCTCAAGACATAGACATTGATCATACTCCTGAGATTCAGAGGGAGCCTACAAAACCTGAAGTGGATAATGATCTAGTTTAGCCTTTAAATCCTACTGATGGGCCTAGAGATATTATTGTGAATCAAAAGAAACCTCTTTGGGAAAGAACACTATACAAGAGGAAGAAAAGTTTGCAACTCCTAGTGGCACATTCAGAGAAAGTAGAAGACCACAAAAATTCTCAACCTATGTTAAATTTATGTGTAATATTATTGAGACTGAACCTTCTAGTGTTGAGGAAACCTCAAATCAGAAAGTATGGAAAGATGCTATGGATGAAGAGTATCAATCCATCATTAAGAATGATATTTTAGATATCATACCTAGACTTGAAGGAAAGTTATTTGTATCTTGCAAGTGGCTATTCAAGATCAAGCATGAAACAAATAGAAGCATTGAGAAGTATAAGGCTATATTTATGGCATGTGGTTTCTCTCAGAAAGAAGGAATGGAATATGAAGAAAATTTTTCTCCAGTCACTCACTACACTTCCATTAGGACCATCATTTCCATTGCAGTAGCTAAGGGATGGAAACTACATCAGATGGATGTGAAGACAACTTTTGTTAATGGTGTAATTGAAGAAGATGTCTACATTGAGAAACCCAAACATTTTGTAATTCATGGGAAAAAATCTCATGTATGCAAATTGAAGAAATAATTACATGGTCTTAAGTAGGATCCTTGTGCATGGTATGAAAGGATTGACAAATACTTTGCGAATTTAGGTTTTTGCAGGAATGATGTTGCTCCAAATCTTTAATTCAAGATAGTCAATGGTGAAACTTTAATCTTGGTTCTATATGTTGATGACTTATTTCTTACTGGGGAAGAACATCTCATCTTTAGAGGCAAGAAGGGGTTGACTTCAGAATTTGAGAGGAAGGACCTAGGAATAATGAATTTATTTTTAGGATTGTAAGTGTGGCATATGCCTAATAATATCATCTCAAGTCAAGGAAAATACACCATTGACATCTTAAAGAGATTTATGATGTTATATTGCAAGTCTTTGTCTACACCGATGGAACCTAACTTGAAGAAGTTGAGTGAATTTGTAGC
This sequence comes from Thuja plicata, assembly GCA_018584345.1. Classification (NCBI taxonomy): domain Eukaryota; kingdom Viridiplantae; phylum Streptophyta; class Pinopsida; order Cupressales; family Cupressaceae; genus Thuja; species Thuja plicata. The sequence continues at coordinate 881,296 of MU226568.1, read as the reverse complement.
TAGTTCAGATCTTGTAGATCCTACTATGTGCAGGCAGTTGATTGGATCCTTGATGTATCTAGTTAACACTAGACCAGATATCTGCTATGCAGTGAGTGCACTAAGTTAGTTCATGTGTGAACTAAGACATATACATCTAGTTGTAGCCAATAATATATTTAGATACTTGCATGTCATAGTTGGATATGGCCTGAAATATTCTTCCAGTATGGACCTGAATTTGCAAGGTATTTTGATTTTTTTTGGGTAGGGAGTGTTACTGACCAGTAAAGAACCTCTAGTTGTTGCTTCAGTTTGGGATCTATTATGATTTATTGGTGTAGCAAGAAGCTGTCTTCAATGGCACTAAACACCGCCAAATATATTGCAACATGTGTGGCAACGCGTGAAGTGGTGTGGCTTCAGAATCTCCTTGTAGGATTGTTTGGACAATCATTGGAGCCGACTATTATACATTATGATAATAAAATCTATGTGAAGCTTTCTGTTAATCTAGTATTTCATTATAGAACAAAGCATGTTGAGATCAAATACTATTACATCAGAGATATGATATTGAGGAAAGCTATCCAGTTGAGATGCACTTGTACTGATGAGTAGACGACTGATATTCTCACCAAAACCTTCTCTAGAGTAAAGTTTGTGAACTTTCAAGACAAGCTTGGAGTTGTGGAGAATGAAGCCCTAGTTGGGAGGGAGACTCAACATCAATTATCTTCTATGATTTACTTTAATGCATCTTTCTTTGTGGGAGAAATTTGAGGTGTAAGCCCTTGTTAATGCATTTTTATCTATGAGAGAAATTTGACTAGGTGAAAGCCCTTTATCCATCCTCTAGGGGTATCCATGATGTATGTACTTGTATTTTTCCATCCTATAGGAGTATCCATGATGGATGTACTTGTGTTTTTCTATCCTATGGGAGTAGACATGATGGATGTACTTGTGTTTTTCCACTCATGGGAGTAGCCATAGTGGACATCAAGTTGGATGATATCATGTTGAGTGACTCTGTGATAGGTGCTTGTACACTTATCCTCTTATGGGTGTATCCATTAAGTGTAGCCAAGAGGGAGTGTTGATATTATCATTGGGAGGTTAAGAAGAAGCCAAAAATTATTATATCATCTCAAGTGATGCATCACATCACTTGAGACTATAATTAAAAGTGTTTAAATTCATTTGAAAGTCTATATTATCATTTCATAACTAACAAATACCATTTGTTGAGATGCCTCTGTCAGGAAGAGGCACAATCCTCTTCGATGATGATAAATAATTCACTTCACCGGTTAAGAGAAAAGTGTGAACAATATCATAGACAGTTTGTAGGTATATTAAATAACATATACATATCGATCATTACAACATATCGATATTACAAGGAGATCGAGATATATAATCTTAGGAAGGTCGACATATATACATGCAGATTGATACGTTACTGTGTCATACATTCACAAACATTCATACATATATTATTCACAGACATTCATTCATGTCATCAACCTAGTGTTGACTAATTTGTAATAAGATCTCATACATTCACATTAAATATAATTAGATTATTGTTGCTGGGTTTCTCTCTCTCTCTCTCTCTCTCTCTCTCTCTCTCAAGAGGGTTTTCCCAGGGTATTTGTGTGCATTATTATTTATAATTTGTTAAATTATGTTTTAAATATATCTTATTATAAAAGAAACATAATCACCCTAGTTAATTTGGTAGTATATGACTAATAATTATTTTAGTATAAGAGAATCCTAATCGCTATAATTCAAAATTTTGTTATACTAATGAATTGAATACATATTCATAACTTGAATCAATAGAATCTAACAACCAATATCCAATAATAAATGTTATTGATGAACTATAATTGATTGAATGTTTAAAGATGATAAGTTTATGATCATCGAGATATAAAAGTGAATGCAAGACATTAAATCAGTTAATGTATTGTTTTGTCATTGATGTCAACTTGATATGGTTTGATTGTTCATACACATATTGTCATAACCTTGAAGATCTGAAGAGACAAAGTTTATATGGTCGGTAAAACATAAAAGGTCTGTATACACCGAGTGACAATGAATACCAAGAAGTCCACAGTGTATATCGAGCACAGCAGTAACCGAGAAAGTGTTACCGAGCAAGAGTTAATAACCAAGAATAACCAGAGTTAATGACCGAGCATAACTAGAGCTGATGACCGAGCATAACTGGAGTTAAAGAATGACAAAATTGCTTAGCTAGAAAAGCTACAATTTAGGGATTGATTGATTGATTGTTTTATTATCAATGATCAGTTAAGCTAAAGCAAGGAAGGAGATTAAAAGCACATTTTTTTCACAGTTATCAAGGAGAGATTTACGGGATAAAGCAAATCATGGAAAGTTTTACAGATCAAGGAGAGATCTACGACAAAAACAAGGAGATTGAGCGGCTAATCATGTCTATATAAAGAGACAAGGAATTCATTATAAAGGAGAGGAATGTTGAGTATATTTTGTGTGAAGATAAAACTCTTCATGCAAATCTGATCATACAGGTTGAAGAACAGAGCCAAGGAATTCTGCAGACACTGAGCAACAGAGGACAGAGCATTCACCGAGCATAATAAAGAAAGAAAGCAAAGGAAATGAAGTATATATTGATCATAGAGGTTTTATTAGACTAACAATAGATCTGAATATTTGAAAAATAAATTTTTTATTTTGAACAGATCATTTACTGTATCAGTTTAACCATTGATTCAGAAAATCTCTTAACCGAGTGGGATTTAAGAGTTCTTTTATATTGAGATACTAAAGAGTATCAAAAGGTTTTCTTGTTGACATCATAGTGAGTGACCTAGGTCAAAAGACAAATTGTTGGTTCTAAATCCTCTAACAAGGTTGCACTTAACAGTGTGTATTGTAACCTTTAACAGGGTTGGCTCTTCACCGAGATCACTTCCGAAGAGTGAAAATATTTTGGGTTACCGGTCCCAGGTGGTTTTTCCCATATTGGGTTTCCACGTTAAAATCTGTGTCAAATGTGTATATGTTTCATTGTGTTGATATTTTGTTTTACACATTATTGAAACTGGATTGGTCAGTTAACACTAAGTTTATTTGCTGCTACTCGGTAAAGTCTAGAAAAGATAAACAGTATATATTACCGAGCAGTTTATATTTGTTAAGATTATTTATGGCATACATCTTGATGAAATTGGAACTGTAAGATAACTGAAGGTATTATATATGAGAGATAATTTTTTGGTTGGATCTTTTGGAATAATTGTTAAGGCCAGTGATTCACCCCCTCTCAGTTATTCTAACAATTGGTATCAGAGCTTTGGTGCTTGGAAGATAAAGGTTAAAGGTACTTAAGCTAAAGATCACAAGATGAGTAAAAGGGATGTGCCTAAGTTGAACAAGGAAAAATTTGCATCATGGAAAAGTAGGATAAGAATTCATTTATCTAGTATTGGAAATGATGTTACACAACACTTGGATACTGAATATGTTGCACCTACTGGACCTCTGACTATTGATTAATTGAGAGAGAAACATCAACACATTTCTATGATGATAGAAATTTCTTCTTCACTAACCGATTCTGAATTTGAAGATGTGAAATCATGCACCTCTACAAAGAAAATGCAGGACAAACTCAAGATAGTACATGGAGGAGATGCCAATGTGCTGAGAGCTAAAGCTGAAAGCCTAAGAAGAAAGTTTGATGACCTGAGAATGAAAGGAGAGAACATCACTCAGTATAGTGACCAAATCAAAGAAGTTGCTAATGCTATCCATGAAGTAGGAGGAGTACTTGATGAAGAAAAAATTGTAAGTAAAATTCTGAGAACCTTACTACCTATTTATGCTATTAGAGTATCTACAATTCAAGAAATGAGAGAAGTAGCTAGTAACAATGTTACTCTTGGTAATTTGATTGGTAGAATTATTTTATTTGAGATGAACAACTATGAAAACAATGTCTTACCTACTATTGAGTTTGTATTCAAGTCTTCTATGAAAATAAGAAAATCTAGTAAAAAACACACTATGAGAAATGACAGTGACAGTGATAGTGATAGCAAGAACTTGATGACCTTGAAGCACTAATGTCTAGGAGATTACATAAAGGTAAAGGAAGATATAAAGGTAAATTACCATTGGTGTGTTTTAATTGCAAAGAAATTGGACATTTTTTTCCTAGAAGTTCTAACAAGAGAAAGGATGAAAGAGACAATGACATATCTTATGAAAATAAGTATGACAAAAGTGATGACCGAGACTACAGAAGAAATCGTCACTCTAACATAAGAGATAAATGAGATTACAAGGACAAAGGCAAGAAGGCTTGTTACCTGGTTGAGAACAAAGTTGAAAATTCTTATACTAATTCTGATGAAGATATTGAAGTAGTATTTGTTGCTATGGAGGATGATTCAGATGAAGAAGAAAGGTATGTTGAAATAACACTCATATCTAAAATTAGCAAAAATGATGTTTGATTATTGATAGTGGTTGTACTAATCACATGACTGGAGATAAAGAAAAGATTGAAACCTTTGAATATTATAATGGTGGATCAGTTAGGATGGGTAATGACTCACCTTGCCTAGTTGAAGGAAAAGGTACCATCATGTTGAATAATCTGATCAGATGTGAAAATGCATATTGGGTTAAAGGACTTAACTATAATCTGTTGAGTGTCTCAGAGCTGAACAACACAGGAAATCAAGTTGCATTTGAGAAAAAAAGGCAATGATCTATAATGGAATAGGAAATTTGATCGGTACTGGTGAAAAAACAAAAGGTAATCTATTCTATCTTGATAATATTGAGACCACTTGTTTATTGCATATAAATGAAGATGTTTGGTTCTGGCATAAAAGGTTATGTCATGTGAATTTTGACAACATGGTTAAGATAAGCAAGAAAAGAAAATTGAGAGGCTTACCGAGTATTTCAAAGCCCGACCATGTTATGTGCAAGATGTGTTTATGAAATAGTGCACCTGTTACCTGTGACACAACACTTCAATAGATCATTGTGTTAGTGAAAATAGGGTTAGTAAAGCATGTAAATCCACTAAAATTGATCTATTGCTTTCTAACTAGGAGTGTGAAAAATAACATAATAGCCCTCAGATTATGCCCTTTCAGTGACATATACAACCTAGCATGAAAGATTCAATTAAAACTAAGAAATATATCCAATAAACATGCATTCTAGCTCTAAAAATAAGATTATAACAATGCATAAACATGGAAACTAAAATGCAATATGAATCTATGTAAATCCTAACAGCATAACAATACTTTTCAACTCTAAAATTAAGAGCCATTTGAGCTCAAAAAATCATTCTATTTATAGAATAAATGAGGAGAGAGAGGGGGGAAAAGGGTCATTAATGGAGGTGTAAAACCCATTAATGAGGTGTAAGAGGCATTAATGCCAAAGGCATTGATGAGGCATGGGCTTGAGGAATCTCCATTAATAATGCATTAATGGGAGTATTTAAGAGGCATGGTGAGGGTGTAAGAAGCAAGCTTGAGAAGGTGGACTTAGAGAGAGTCAAGCTTGAGAAATTTGACTTTCTCAAGTGGGTTGAGTTCTTAATCACAAATTTAGGAATGTGACATCATTAGGAAGTGGGTTAGGATAGGATTAAGATTAGGATTAGATTTAGCATGGGGGGTGTTAGCATTTTTCCCTGACCTTGTCAAAGAAAAGGCTAATTAACGAGGATCAAAAATTCCTCCTACACTTTGAGCTCAAAGGCTCAGGTAGGTGTACTTGTTGGATTCACTCTTTCAGTGAATCATGGGATGGATTCCTGCCCATCACACTTGATATGACAATCATTTACAACTCTTTAAACAGAAAGGGAAAATGATTTTATGAATTGATGATGAAAACTACATAAAAAGAAAAGACCAGTGCCTTAGCTATTGGAAAAAAGAGTCATATAAACATACATCCTTAGAAAACCCTCTAACTTCAAATAACAAAACCCGAATGAAATGCCTTACATTTTATTATTTTCACTCCAACACCTGGACATCAAATTCATATGCAAGCCTTGAATCTTCAAAATTTCTATTCAAGATTGACTCTCTCCTTAAAAGAAACTCAAACATGAATTCATAGCTACCTTATAACCAGTGCATTAACATGCCTTACAGATTAATACTCAAGATTTCAAAACCAGACATAAAGACATCAGACAAATGTTAAAAAGGGATTCCAATATTTTTCATTAACTTGCTACCTGATTCAATACATTTACAAAACAAAGACACACTAAAACAAGACACACAAAATCAAAAAGCTTCCCAACAGTATTGATTTCACCATCCCTGTACAATTGAGAAGACAAGAGATATATAGGAATTTGAGAAAACCAAAATTTTCACTGACACCTGTCAATTCCTCCCAAAATATCTAAAACTGATCTCTTCTACAACTGCAAAAATTTGATCTGATCTACACCCAAACGGATTGCAAAATCCAAATCTTCATCTCAAGACCTTTCCAACGGTATATAACACTTAATATTTCTGATAAAAAATGCTCCCTGAATCACTAAGCAAACTTTGCCTTCCCGTGCACATTTCCTAAATAATTTTGAAATATTTGAAATCTTTTCAAT
>MU226568.1:857102-874600 GCA_018584345.1 Thuja plicata | reverse complement strand
AAACTTTGCCTTCCCGTGCACATTTCCTAAATAATTTTGAAATATTTGAAATCTTTTCAATAGTCAAACTATTGAATTGAAATGACATTTTAAAATATGTATATTTTAATCCATTTTTCTCATAGTGTACCGGAATTGGACAAGTGGCACCCCCTGGTTGGTTCTAAAAATTCATCTCTGCATAGCATGCGCGACTGGGCGACGAGCTCGCTTCTGGTCTACCAGTGAGCGATGAGCTGCTTGTGTGAGTGCACGATGAGCTAAATCACCAACTCGCATGCCTTTTTCATTACCTTGGAAATCATGCGCAACTATGTGACGAGCTCACTTTTGGTTTACGACTAAGCGATGAGCTACTTGCTCAAGTGCGCGATGAGCTGACTCGCCAACTCGCATGCCTTTTTCATTACCTTGGAAATCATGTGCGACTACACGATGAGCTCACTTCTAGTCCGCGAGTGAGCGACGAGCTGCTTGCGCAAGTGCGTGACAAGCTAAATTGCGAACTCGCATGCCTTTTTCATTACCTTGGAAATCATGCGCGACGAGGTCACTTCTGGTCTGCGACTGAGCGACGAGCTGCTTGCGCGAGTGCGCGACGAGCTGAATCACCAACTCACATGCCTTTTTCATTACCTTGGAAATCATGCACGACTCTGCGACGAGCTCACTTCTGGTCTTTGAATGAGCGAGTGCGCGATGAGCTGAATTGCCAACTCGCATGCCTTTTTCATTACCTTGGAAATCATGCGCGACTATGCGATGAGCTCACTTCTGGTCCGCGACTGAGCGATGAGCTGCTTGTGTGAGTGCGCGATGAGCTGAATTGCCAACTCGCATGCCTTTTTCATTACCTTGGAAATCATGCACAACTACGTGACGAGCTCACTTCTGGTCGGCAAATGAGCAACGAGCTGCTTGCACGAGTGCGCGACGAGCTGAATTCTAGTCCACGACTGCAAATACTTAGAGGACCATAACTTTTAATTTTCAATCTAGGTTTTTTTGAAATTTTTTCTGTGGAGTGCACGCATGGTTGTCTCAAACATATTAAAAATTTAGCTCAATCCAATTTGTTTTTTGGAGATATGATTAAAAACGTGACTGGATGTGCTCCCACTATACTTGCTTAGTGAAATGTGTTGAACCCACTCCCCAAGTGGTATTTCATGAAAAACATCAGGTCTCCTTTTGCATGCATTCAAAGTAATCCTTCTCCACAACCCTTTAGGAAAATTTTTACTTAGTAACTCCAAATTTATTCAAAATTTTGAGAGTACTAACAAGGGGAATATGTTAGGATGGGTTTGAACCCAGGGTTAAGGTAGTTGAGATAGGTTAGGCTAGGGTTAAGGGGAATATTAATGAAATGAATTATAATTAATATATTCATTCAAAAATAGGGAAATTAATTATTTAAGCTTTTTATTGCTTTAGATAATTAATTAGGACTATAGCCAATTAATTAAATTAATTTAGGCTAGAAGAGGGTTTTGCAAGTGATTAGATATAATAGAGATTTATTTAATTCCTCTTAAATTAATTACCTTAGCCAGGTATTGATTTGAATTGTGTTGAATTGATTGGTTTTGATTGGCTAAGATGATTAATAAAATTTTAGTGATTGAATCACTTAGGAGATTAAACTTGATTTGAATGAATTATGCCAGCCGATTAAAGGGTTGTCTGGACATAATTGGGGGTATGATCACACTTGGGGAAAATAGGGTCTATGGTCAGAGAAGACCAAATCCATTTGGTTACATTTTCCCCTCTTTGAATTGATATGCAAGCAACATATTGATTCAAAGAAAGTTTTTGATGTTGACTTCAGAAAGTTTGAGAATTTCACTCACGATCGAACAAAATGCCAGATGAGATCAGTCTCATACTTGATTGAACTAAACTGATAGAATTGATTTTGAACTTGGTTTTCATACAAAGGTCAATACCCAAAGATCTTAAAGATACCAATTCTAAACTTGGTTTTCGTCCAAAGATTGATAATATTGATTCTGAACTTCGTTGTCGTTCAAAATTCAATATGAAGCTTCCAGGAGCTTAGTAAGAATATTTTAAAATGAGAAAACATAAGATATCCAGCTTATGAGAACCAAAGCTTTCTATCCAACAGTTCTGACTTAGTTAAAGAAACTGTCATGCCCCTAGTTGTTTGATAACGAAGTCATTTTTAATGTTGTTTTGAGCAAGAATTTGATTGATGATAGTGTGATCATGCCCCCTCGGTAATAAAATTGAAGGAAAGAATGAAATCCCTTTGTTGAAAAGATGTATCACTTACAGGAATGCGTAGGTCAAGAAAGAATAGATTAGAAGAAGTGAAGAAAAGGGGGTGTGTTTAAGATAAAACACATGAGAACCAAGTTAATTACGTGAAAATGTGAGTGGTGAGATTGATAAAATGATGTCGGACCAAGATTTATGATGAAATGTGCAATTTGACAGATTTTTCAGAATAGATGGAGCGATTCAGCATTTTCAGGAGCTATCGTAAAAATGTTACTGTACTGCATAAAACACCTAAGACACCTTCGATTTGGTTCCTGATTGATAAAAAAAGGGAACAGAAATGGAGTTTCAGTTGCCTGGGAGGAGTTTCGGAACCCCTAAATAGCTCAAAAGACCAATATATATCTCAAAAATCACCATTTTACTATTCATTTTTACTTTTACCTATAGTAAATTCTAGAGCTCTGCAAAGAAGATGGTGGTCTCGATTAGGAAGCATCATTTCAAGCTCAGCCGTCGACATCAGCGCCCAGCCGAGTACCCACCTCCGGTAAGTACTCGTAAAACTACCTCGTGAATTTTGCAATTTTGAATTTCATGCATTATTGTAGCTTTTAGATCCCTTTGAATTTTGGGTCACATTTGTGCTTCCGGGTCGCATTTGGTTTTTCCCGGATCGCATCCTGTTCTCTTGAAATTTTGTGTCGTATCCAATATTTCTTGGATCGTATCCAGTTTGGCTCATTTTGACTGAGTTTAGAATTTAAAATTATGGTTAAATCATACCCTACTTTTTAGAATCGTACCCCATGCCTTGGGTCACATCCAGGATTTACAGGATCGTACCCAACATTCTCCATCGCATCTTGTGTTTCTAGGATCGCATCTAGTAAAAAGATCGCACCTTGTATATCTAGGATTGCATCTGGGTTTTAGACTTAGAATTTTTGCAAATTGTGAATCGTCGTCTTTCTACGGACCTTGAATCACTTAGCTGAGCATGTTTTTGCATGTTTGTCATAGATAGAACACTGATTTATTATTTTTTTAATTGCCAAAAATAGGTTGATTTTGAGGTAGTTGGATTTCGAGGGACATACCCAGGGTGTGTTCTTGCCTTGGTCGGACTGCTGTCAGATGATGAGAAGGAGGTAGTAGTCTGTGTAGGATTATGATGATTGATTGGTTTACCTGATATAGGGGTAAATTGGAGATTATTGACTGCTCTTGCTGAGAGATGGCACTCAGAGCACAACACATTCCATCTCCCAACCAGGGAGATGACAGTCACACCTGAGGATGTGTGGCATATACTTCGTGTTCCAGTGATGGGGTGGGAGGTACGATTTGAGGAGACTTCTATTGTTGCCATAGGTGCAGCTTGTCATTTCTTCCAGGATGATACGATTGATCGGAGATACATTTCATGGGATTATATGTGCGATCACTATGATTGTTTATCTGTAGATTTAGTAGGTTTGATTGGTGGCATCCTGATGCCAGACAAAGGGCAGCACAGATTTCTTGTAGGATGGGTGGATATGCTTGAGAAAATGGTCATCTCTAGATGGAAATTTGCATGGGGTAGCTTTATTCTGACCCATATGCATCAGGAGCTCCATGAGATTGTATATCAGTATACCCAGAGCATGACTGCAGGGATTTTGATTATTCAGATCTGGGCCTAGGAGCACATCCCAGTGGTATGACCCATTGTAGATAGGTAGTATGCACCTGAGAAACCATATGTATATATGTATGCAGGTCTGATCCAACAGCCCCATCTGGGAAAGGTAGAGTATTGGCGATGTCTTTTTGACAATATGATAGAGGTAGTATGGTGGCCATACTTGGACTGTGAGGAGTGGACCTCTGATGCTAGACAAGTTCCATTTTTCTTTTAGAGAAGGTACCTGATCGAGAGGACTAGATACGTCGTAGAGCATTTTGTACATACCTGAGTTTTGAGATAGTTTGGCCATCAACAGGGCCAGAGCCAGGACGTGACTGTATACGCCATAGTTCATGATGAGGCACCATTATGGGGTGCTCAGCTGAGATATGAGACAGCCCACCAGGAGACCATAGATATGGTCAGATTTGATTGGGATCTTTGGCTTGATGTGGTAGATGCAGGCTATTTAGATGGTTACACAGCAGAGATGCTCCAGCATCCATTCCCAGGGTTCACTGTTCCTAAGGAGGCAATTCCTCGTATAGAGGATCCTGTAGACTATGAGCCTGATGATCATCCTACTAGAGGGAGAGGAGGAGAACAGAGAGATAGGGGTTCTGGGGGAGGGCGATATGGAGGTAGGGATGAAGGTAAACGAGATGGTAGGTGCTCTCCTCTAGATGAGGGGGACGATGGTGGAGATGACAGGGGTCATGGTGTTGTGGGTGGTATGAGAGAGGTGGCTAGTGGAAGTGGAGAGGGTCGGCGCACCCGTTTTAGATTTGTTGCTCCCCAGATAGATCCAAAGAAATTACTTACAGGGGAGAAGCATAAATAGCAGAGACAACAGCAGCAACAGAGGCCACAAGACAGGTTGTAGGACAGGCCCTCTGGGCAGGATCCTGGCAGAGGTTCAGGTAGGGACGAAGATCCCTTATCTCAGTGTGAGCAGGAGTGAGAGAATCTTAGGGCATGGATCACAACATTAGAGGCTAGGATTACTATAGCTGAGGCCTGGATCATTGTATCAAATGCATTGCTTGCTGATAGGGACAGACAGTTGGAGAGAATTAGAGTTGAGAGAGATACTCAGGCTCATACTGCTGTGCACCAGGGCCAGAGAGCCACATATTATTATGATCTGTATCACGCCGCAGTACTAGAGGAACAGAGAGCCATGTTCTTTTCATGATTAGAACCACATTCAGAGGGGGCCATGCCTCCTCCAGCTACTCCATTTGTACCACCTCCTCCTCCTCCAAACCAGGGAGAGGGGGGGAGCCAGAGTTGAGTTTACATTTTGTTATATATATTTCTAAGATCATATTATATATCTGGATCCTTTTGAGATTGTTCTTTTTGTACGATGACACTTTATACATGTATATATGATTCATCCTTATACTCTGATACTCTTTGTGTGGACTTGTACCATATTTTTGATCTATACCATGTTTTGAGATATATATCTGATGCGGCTATTTCCGACTCTAATGTGTTGTTATGAGTTCTCTTTGCTTTGATAGATGTTGGTGCACATGTGATTTAGATTTATCTTGGTTTTATGATGAGTTAGATTGTAGATGAAGACATCATTTATGTGTTTTGATTTATCACTGATATAAATATGTTTCAAATGATACTACGTGAATATGCAAAATGTATGTTTTTTGAGTTTTTCTTATGCAATTAAAATGTATGGATGCACTTAGGATGTAAAAATATGCTATGCAAAAATGCTTTGTTTTTGTATTTTGTTTTGACCTCATTTGATGAATGCAAAATGTATGATATGGATGTGCAATGATATACATATCAGTAATATTGAATGGTTGTAATTAACTTGGATTTAGAATAAAATGGAAATAATTTTTGAGCTCAAAGTCCTTATGCGTTTGTTTGAAAAATGAATCATGCAATTTGTAAATGCAGCTATATGCAGACTCTTAGGACTTATCACTAATTTGCAGATATTGGACCATTTTTATCATCATTGGGCGCTTGTTGTAATGGATACCACCTGATAGTACAACAATCACTAATACCTAGTGATATTATGAAAGTATGAATACTATGTTCATTGGATGAAATGTCAAAAATAGACTTAGACATCAAGGCATAGAAGCCATGATAACAAAATAGTCACCTTCCTTTTACTATATCAGAATCTGTGTAAGGTAAGATATTGGACCTACAATGACCTTGACAATTCATATCCTTGGGTACATTATGCTTCGTATACCTTAGTGAGAATCCGAGTTAGAAAACATACAAGGAAATTGTTTCAACCTCACCGTAGTTGACACATAACAAAGATTGAGATATATGAGGCTATCCACTCATGGTGGCAACTCTTACCATAAACATCCAAGCTAGGTGAAATGTATAGGATCATTTGGAACAATCACCATATGCAGAAAAACAAGAAAATGTTATGCCCCTATCCTTGCGACTCTTTGTCTTTGCGTAGACGTCATGGAGTAACTCAGAAGATATAACAATTATCAATTGTGAATCAATCAAATAAAATTCATAACTACTTAGATGCCCCTGGTTAAAAGATCATCAGTGCATAAAAGAGTTATAATCAAACCAAGATCAAACTGTGTTTTAGGTAGTATTGAGAAATACCATTGATTCATTTTTCAAGCACAGTAGAGATTCAACAATCAAAAATTGGAATTCAAGCAAATATGTGTTCCATGTCTATGTATAAATTTCTTCCTATTTTCCATCCAATGTAGGTCTTAGAAACACCATTTATGTTAGCGCAATGTTTGTGCCATCCTTGTTTTATGAAAGTGATAGTTTGGTGCAAGCATCAAGAAGCATTGTGTCACGAGACTAAACCATCCTATGACAACCTAGCAGATGCAACCTAACATGCTAGCAAAGATGCCCCTAGCACATAATGATTGGATCCCAAGACAGCAATGCAGACAAATCCCAAGCAAGGGTAAGATTTTTGTAAGGAAACAAAGTCAACTCTGAGCATAGGTGTAATCATGAAGGCCTAGTATCCAAAATGTGTTGATAGATAGAGCGCAGAATACAAGTGACGCCTGATTGCTAGGTTTTCACCACTTGAAAAAAATTTCTCATTCTTTTTGCTGCCAGGATGCCTATTTTACCAGGTTGTCATCAAGGCACTTTTCTCTTTTTCAATTTTTTTTTGCTATTTTTGCTTTTTTCTAATTTTTTTGTAGTATCAAGGCACCTATTTTTCAGGTTTTCACCAAGGATACCTTTTCTTCAGGACTTTTTCCACTATTTTTGGATTTCTTCAGATCAAATTTATGATGTTTTTGGTATTTTCTAAATTTTCACTATACAGGCTTTGCTAGCTGAACATTAAGCGTAGAACTGCTTAAAATGTAGAGTATTGATAGGATCTGGAAGAATGTCTCCCTCAGGTGTAGCTATTTGATAGGATCTAGTCCCAAAATTAGCAGTGATAACATAAGGTCCCAACCAATTTGGTTCAAACTTTCCTTTTTGTTCTCTGCTAGGCTAGTTCTTAGGATTCTCCTTTAGGATGAGATCCCCCACTTGAAATTGTCATGGTTTGACCTTTTTATTGTACCCCTTGGACATTCATTCTTGGTACACCTTTAGATGATCAAATGCATGTTGTCTAGGCTCATCAAGTAAGTCTAAAGAATTCACCAGATTAATGTGGTATTGTTCATCAGGAACAAGACCTTGTAACTCTTTTCTTAGTTTGGAAGAATTCTCAAAATTTCCAGTACCTATGGATATTAGTTCATTAGATATCTGCAAAGATGGGATTTCAACCTCAATAGGTAGTACTGCTTCAACACCATAGACTAGGGAAAATGGTGTGGATCCAGTTAGTATTCTGATGCTTGTTATGTAGGCCCAAAGTGCTGGATTTAGTTGTAAATGCCAGTCTCTGCCAACCTTACTCATAGTTCTATGTAAGATTTTGAGAATATTCTTGTTAGATGCATTAGCCTGTCCATTACCTTGAGGATAATATATTGAGGAGCAATGTTGAGTGATGTGGAACTATTCGCAAAGGTCATCAATGTATTGGTTTTTAAATTGGCCCCTATTTTCTATTATAATTGAAGAGGGTATCCCATATATATAGATGATGTAGTTCAAGATGAACATAGCCACCTATTTTTCAGTGGCTTTGATTAGCGGCATGAACTTGACCCACTTCATGAAATACTTAGTGGCTGTAATGATGAACTTGTGTCCATTTGAAGAATTGGGATATATTTGTCCAACCAAGTCAAAGGCCCATTGCTGAAATGACCAATGTGTTATAAAAGGTATAAGTTCTCTGGTAGGAGCATTGATGATATTTCCATGTGTTTGACATTTATGACATGTTTTAGAAAATTGAATAGCATCTATTTCCATTGTAGGCCAGTAATAGCCTACTCTGAGTAGTTTCTTTGCTAGTGAAAAGCCGTTTGAATGTGATCCACATACACCTTCGTGGACTTATTTTAATGCTTGATCTGACTCTTTGAGTTATAAACATCTAAGAAGTGTACCGTCAAGACCTCATCTATATAAGTTATTAGTTATGAGAACATAATGCGATGTTGTCTTGATTTAAGGCTTATTTTTCATTTCTTGATAGATCATTGGGAATGGTTTGGTCAGTTTGGTAAGCAATGATATTAGCATACCAAGATTGGTCTGGGGTGTTCAAAGCACAGATTACTTGGAATTATGAGGTATCAAAGGCGGGATAAGATAGTTCTTCCACCAAGAATTCATAGCGTAACTGATGTTCCTCCAATTGTAACATAGATGCTAGAGTAGCCATAGCATCTGTAGCCTTTTTCTATATTTTGGGTATCTGCTGGAATGTGATGAAGACAAAGTACTTCTTTAGGTCATCTATGAGTCACTTGCAGGGCATCAAATTCTCATCTTTCATCTGATAATTTTCATTGACTTGATTGATATTGAGTTGAGAGTCACCATACATGTGTAACTCTACAATCTTACATTCCATGGCAAGCTTAAGACCATTTACCAATGCTTCATATTCAGAAATGTTATTTGTGCATGGAAGCATCAATTTGTAGGACTTGGGTAATTTTTAACCTTTAGGAGATATGAATAGAACCCCTTCTCCAAAGCCTTGTTGCGTGAAGGAACCATCAAAGTATATCTTCCATGGATACTCAGCTAGATGCATAATTGTTTCATCAGGGAACTCAATCCTTAAAGGATCACCATCTTGAAGTGGCAAATCAACCAATTGATCCTTGAGAACTTGTCCTTTAATAGCCCTCCTGTCCACATACTCAATGCCAAATTTGCTCAGAATTAGGACCCACTTTTCCAAACGTCCTGTTAATGCTATTTTTCTCAAGAGATACTTCAAAGGATCTATCTTTGCAATGAGCCTTACTGTATGTGATAGCATGTAGTGTCTCAATTTTTGTGATGCAAAGACAACTACTAAGCATGCTTTCTCAATAATTCTATAATTCAGTTTATAGGAGACTAGTGTTCTACTAATGTAGTAGATTTCTCTTTCTTTCTTAGTTTCATCCTCTTGTGTGAGTAATAATCCTAGTGATGTGGCTGTAGCTGAAATATATAGGATTAATGGCTTTCCATGGATGGGTTCCATAAGAATAGGAGGAGTAGCTAAGTACTCTTTCAATTCTCTGAAATTGGCTTCACAATGTTCATCCCATTTGAAGGTGACCCCTATGTGTAGCAATTTGGTAAAGGGTTGTGCTCTATCCGCAAGTTGTGACATGAACCTCCTGATTGATTGGAGTCTCCCTTGTAATGTTCTCATTTGACTAATTTTGCATGGAGGAGCCATTTCTAGTATAGCTTTGACTTTGCTAGGGTCTACCTCAATTCCTTTTGCCGAGACAATAAATCCTAGGAGCTTTCCTGATTGGACCCCAAAGGCACACTTCTTGGGATTGAGCCTGAGTTGAAATTTATCCATACGATCCAATATCTTCCTCAAGTATTCGATATGAGTATTCCATTCTTTTGATTTAGCTAAGGTGTCATACACATAATCCTCCATGTTTTTATGCATCATATCATGGAATATAGTGGTCATTGCTCTTTGATATGTTGCACCAACATTCTTTAACCCAAATAGCATGACATTCTAGCAAAAGGGTCCCCATGCACATGTAAATGTGGTCTTCTCTTGATCTTCAGGGGAAATTTTAATTTGATTATAGCTTGAGAACCCATCCATTAATGAATACATTTGGTAGCCTGCTGTGAGGTCTATGATCATATCAATATTAGGAAGTGGGAAGTCATCCTTAGGACATGCCTTGTTTAAATCTCTAGAGTCTGTATAGATCTTGATAAATTTATTAGATTTAGATACTGGGACTACATTGGAGATCCATCCTACGTAAGCGATGACTCAGATGAATCCAGATTTTAACAATTTCTCTAGCTCCACTTTTACTAGTAATGCAACATGAGGATGCATTTTTCTTAGTTTTTATTTTACGGGTTTAATTCTAGGAGCTATAGATAAATGGTGCATTATCAATTCAGGATCCAACCCTGGTATATCTATGTAAGACCATGCAAAGTTGATCTTTTTCTCCTTCAGGAACTTGGTAAATTGTGTCTTCTCTTCATCTGACAAAGATTGTGCTAGGTGTACTATTTGAGGATCTTCAGTTGTGCCCAAGTTAACTGGTTGCATTGGTTCTATCAAAATTGAAGACCTTTCTTGAAAGTTCTCAGGGAGAATATCAAGAATCTCATCTTTTGGTGCCTCTAAGTGGTTTTCACCATTAGATACGTCTTTTCATTTTAATTTTTTAGAAACTGACACTGCCACAACATGGTTTTCACCAACAGTTCTCTTTTTCTTTTTATTTTTCAATTTATGACTGAGAAACTTGATATCCTCCTATGACATATTCACGCTCCTTGCATTGGTGGAAGAAGGGTAAGGTTCACAAGCGTTTAGGTAGCAAGCCAAGGAGTAGTCATTAGGAAAGTCAAGGATAGGAGTAGGATCTGTAGTAATCCAATCAATTAGGTCCGGGTTTATTAAAGACAGGGAGTCAAACTCTGGGAAGGACAGCATCGCTTCAACGTCAAGACTATTAACTAACATGACATGTTCTGTTAAGTTAATCTCTTCGATGCTTAGATTAATAAGAGTCAGATCATCATTAAAAGGGTTATTGTTAGTAATATGCAAACCAAACTCTAGTGACTTGTCAGTTAAGTATCCTTCTTCTTCATCTCTTTGTAGGAGGAGGCTCCTAACTTGTCACCTCTGAATTTCTTCTAGACCTAAGAGAATACTAGTCTCTTCATCAACGATTTGGGGAAGGAATTCCTCCTCTGCTTCAGGAACATCAATACTGTTAGGAGTGGTGTTATAAGGTTCTTGGTGTGCCGATGTAGTTGCAAACATGTGAATTACATCTATTTCAACGTCCTTCATGGCATCAGATAGCTCATCCCACTCGTAATCATGTGAGTAAGTTACTTAGTCATCAAACCTGTTTAAGAATTCAAAAATAGTTACCTGGTGTACCCTATTAGCCACTTGTAGATCAAAGTGTGGTAAATCAAGGACATGTGAAATTGTGACTAGTTTCCCCCAGTTAAGATGTAAATCCCATGGTCGAGGTGTGTCTTCAGTAACTGTTGCGACCAATGGTTCTACTGGATTGTCCTATGTTGTTTCTTCTACCTCTTGAATAGGAGTTTGTGCTAACAAAGGCACGCAGAGATCTTGTGGTACTTCAAAGCTTGGTACATAGCGCTCGCCTTGATATTTGGGATTATCCATGCCAACATGTAATAATATTTCATAGGACCATGGTTCTAGCTCTATTTCCTCTGTTTCATCACTCCCTTTATTAGAAACTGGACTGTTCCTTGAAGTAGGGTTTGTAGATTTATTGAAACCTAGCCCTATTTTATCTTTAGTTTCCCTGAATTCCATGTGTACAGGTTCAATGAGTCCTTTTCCTTTGTCGCTTAAAGGTCCTTTTCCTTTATATCCCATTTTCTTGAGGAGATCATATCCTTTTCCATACTTCTTTGGGGATATTTCCACATGTTTTACCTCAACTTCTGTTGGTTCTCCCTTGTAAAGCCAGGCCAAGACTGCCTATTCTTCTATGTTATCTAAAGAAGATGTGGATTGGTAGTCTCAGGAGAAATCTCATCTGTAGCCTCTTTGTTATGCGGGACCATACTACCCGCCTTGATATTGTTGCAAGTATAATTGGCATCTGTAGGAATTGTCTTTTCCACCCCATTATGTGGGAACTTGATACATTGGTGGAAAGTAGATGGTACAACTTGCATTTTGTGAATCAAGGGTCTCCCCAATAGTATGTTGTAAGCCAGGGGTAGATCCAAAACTTGACATATGACATTTCTTTCTACCGGCCTAACTCTGATGGGTAGAATAATAAGACCTTTAGAGGATCTTTCTTCCTCATCATAAGATTTTATAGTGATTTTGCTTCTAGAGTCAATCATCTGTTCTAAAAGACCCAATTTCTTGATCAAATTAAGGGTACAAATATTCAAACCTACACCTCCATCTATCAATATGCATCTAACATGAGATTTATGAATGAGGACTTCAATATGAAGGGGTTGATTATGTGGATGTGTCAATGATTTATCATCCTCTTTAGAAAAGGAGAGATAATGCGGTGTTGAGATGTGATTAACCATCACTTGGAATTTGTCTATATCAAGGTCCTTTGGTACATTTGCGACATGTAGGGCTTGTTCCAAGATTTCCCTATGCACTGTGGAGATTTTAAGCAACTCAAAAATAGAAATTTTAGTAGAGCTTTGTTGCAATTGATCCACCAGGTTGTACTTTGCTACAGGAGTAGTAACTATTTGTTTTGCCGTTATCAGTTTAGGGGTAGTGACAATGGGTACTTTGGAAGTTGTTTTTGGTTTTGATGTAGAATTAGGTCCTTTAATCATGATTTGTGCTTGACTTCAATTCATGACATTAGATTGGGAAGATGTGTTTTGAACACCTTTGATAGTGACCACATTAATTGATTCAGTTTTAATGTCTAGCATGTTGATCACGTTATCACTTTTAGAGTAGGTGTAGTTCACTTCATTTCCTTTTCCTTTAGATGCTTCACCTTTCTCATAGTTAGGGAATGGATGGTTAAATGTTGTATGATCTTCATTAGTGGTGTGTCCTTCCACCTTGATCTTGCCTCCTTCGATAAGGTCTTGGATAACATGTTTGAGTTTAAGATAGTTGTTAGTCTTGTGTCCTTTGTTCTTATGAAAGACACAGTAAGAATTGTCATCCCACCATCGTGGTTTGACCTTCAGCTCCCATGGTTTGGAATCTAGGATTGTGAGAACTTTTTTGTTTAATAGTGTCTTCAAAATAGTTTCAAGAGGCTTTCCCAAAGGACTGAATGTTCTTTGAGGTTTTGAAGTCCATGGCCGACCCTTGTTACTTTTTTTGTTTGCTTTAGGTATGGAGGTTGTTACCTTGGCATCTTTGCTTGCTTTCATGCTATTTTTTAGGTTGAACACCTCAAGTTTAGGACTAACATTGGATGCATCTACTACTCCATCATTAACAACATTTTTGTTTTGTTTCCACCATTTTGGTTTGTTTTTGGAGTTGTTAGATTTGTTTTCACTTTGGAGAGTGATTTCTCCCTTTTCAACCATGACTTCTTCAATACAGATGACATTTTTGATCATTCTATCAAAGCTAGGGGAGTCTTGCATTTACAATGCGTAGTTCAACTCAGGTACCAAGTTATTAACAATGATTTCCATTTTCTCAGATTCAGGAATAGATCTTGAATATCGTGCAAAGATTTTCCTCTAGCTTTATAGAAAGTGTGTAAAGGATTTTCCAGTCTTTTATTTAGTGTTGCATAGATCTATCATAGTCACGTCATGTTGTATATTATAGGAGTAATGCTGGATAAATCATTGAATTAACTCCTCAAATTTTTTTACCTTAGGGGTAAGTTTTGAGAACCACTCCATGGCGTTGCCTCCTAGACTCCCAGGAAAGAGCCGCATGAGGTATGTAGGTTCATGCATGTATTCTATGCTCAGAGCACATAATTCTCTTACGTGGTCATGTGGGTCGGTCTCCCCCATATATTTTTCATATTTCGGTCTTGCCATGTTAGGAGTAAACAAAATCATAGTAATACTCTTGTTAAAGGGAAATGGACAAATGGATTCCAAAGAGTATTTCATCTTGGGTTTAGCCTTCTCCTGTTTGAGAGTTGAAAGCTTTGTTTGCATCAAGGTGAGTTGTTTGGCAAGAATAGATATAGGAGTTGACACCTCCTTTTATTTTTTTTGTTCCACATCATAATCTTTGGGTAACTTTACGCCAGTGGATGCTAGATGGAGAAAGTATTTCTCTTTATCTTTGTCAATCATCTTTTCCATTATCTTTTGGAACTTATTTCTATGTTTGAGTTTATTGTATTCTTCTTCAGTGATGTCTTCCTCACTGCCTAACACAAATAAAGGATGGTCAAAGTGTGGTTCTTCTTCCTCATCGCTATCTTCATTCTTTTGGTTTTTATCATTTTCATAGTCCTCAAAAGCCTTACTCCATTTGTGAGTGGTTCTTTCCATTTCTGGAGAGTCTAAATCGAATAGGGAACCACAAGATGTTTCTCCTCACTGAAAGTGTAGTGATCTTGGAGGTACTTTTGATTCTTTAGAAGTGTACTTGTTGCGTCTAGTGTTAACCATGTATTTGGACCTCAGCTTTGTCAAAGTTTCCCGATAGTGTCAAGTAGAGTCCTAAATCGTTCAAGTGAGTGTGTCTAGGTGGAAGTATTGTTCATGTTTTGGTGAAAGTAAATGATTCCAACATTAAAGGGTTAGAATTCCCTGATAGTGAGCTAGGAACCAAGTTATTGTAAAAAGTAGATAGACCACACGTATTGAGACTGATTGCGAGAAACTAACAGGACATGCAAGATAGATGTCTGACAAAGTGTTTTGACACAACAACAAGGAGACCAGAAAAAGAAATAGGGATAGACTAAAGGGCCAAAAGGGTATCCAAATCTACTAAGGCTTTCTGAGAAACTAATTTGCAAGTGCCCACTATCCTAGATGCGAGCTCCTAGATGTGAGCCATGAAATATAGTATGTGAACTTCTGATGAGCCAGGATGCGAGCTTTAACCCTAGTTGTGATGAAGTGCTGACCAGATACAATTAAGTATACAAGATATGAGCCAAGATACCAGATATGAGCCAAGAAATTTAGGATGCAAGTTTCTGATGTCTCTGTCAGTTTTAAAAATTTTATCTTGAAAGTGCATGAAGTTTGTTTGATTCGTGATCATGTTCAGAGACTTGCTGGTGAGTGAAAAACACATGTAGATCAAGGATTTAATTTTGTTGCTTTTTTTTAAGGTGTTATCTTGTTAGTGATCTTTTAGATACATCAAGCAGATTTTCATTGTTAGGGGAACAAACACATCCTTATGCCCTATTTTCTAGGTAGAGGATGAAAATCCTTGCTCGTTCACTTAGGTACACACTCAAATGCTAATCAGAATACAACCATCACCAAGCATGAAATGGCTCCAGTCATGATGCTATATTAGCCAACTCCAAACGCAAGTGAGGGTATGATAGAACAAGTGTCTTGGGGCAATTACTTTTTTCCTTGCACAAGGATTATCACCCTTTCAGAGGTGAATCAGTTAGTTTTGTCTATGAAGTTCATTGTTTATGATGGGGCAATCCATTCGAAACTGTCTCCCATAGAATTGCACAAGGAAAAATTGAGGCGTATAACCCTATGAGTACTCAAATATGTGTAGTCTCGCAAGAAATATTCAAGCGGCTCTGCTCTACACATACCCAAGCATGTTCAAGGAATGATGTCAAAATTCTTAGAACAAAACCGACTCCGTCTTCCGAGGCTTTGGCCTATGAGGAAGTAATTATTTATAGTGAGTTGGAAGGGTTTGCGTAAAACCTTTCCTCACTTGGGTCATTCCCAGGAGATTTTTTCCTCAACCGGAAGACCCTCTACTGTTTAATAAGCATACAAAGGATTGGTGAGTGTAGGATTTATAGATTTCTAATTCTTCAAAAGAAGAAGAGCATACTCTCCTAGTCCATGTTATTTTCTCCCAAAACACACAAATCAATGTTCATTCCCTCAAGCTATGTTGAGCCTGATTTAGATATTCCTAAATTATGAAAGCACTGCATGCAAAAGTAAATTTTGATTGTTTAGTTGACCACAGTTCTTAGTGCTTTGCTTGTTCAATTACTATCCCGAAATGAATTAGGAAATGTGTTTGTTCATTGAGCGACAAAATTTTAGTGATTTGAGTTGTTCATTTACTATCCCAATTTGAAATTTAAACGGCATGTTTGCTTTATCTAGTTCAGTTATTCCACTTTCTTTCCAAGTTTTTAAATCGATGTTTGATTTTCTAATTTTCCTCTAAAGGAAAAGAGCATACTTATTGTTATCCAAAATCCATTCATACAACAAAATAGGCACCAAGACAGAAATTTGCATGTTTATGTTATCCAGTTAAAACAGTTTTATAGTTTTTGATGATTTGCATTCACTTACTACATTTATTATCAGATGTTCATGTATTCTAAGTATTGATCAATTTACTACATATTCAAAATTCATCATTGATCATTACATTGTGCATTCGTAAGAATGTAGTACAAATGTCCTTTGATTCATATTTCATGTTTCAATAAACATAGTAAATTGCAAATGAAAGTAAACAACTGAGATATGGAATAGGGGTCCCATGCATTTCCTTGTATTGGTCTTGTATCTGATAGAATTTTGGTAAGGTCCTCATCTGCATTCTAGGTCACTCCCGAGTCTCCATCATCATTCAGGTCCTTAGGGAAAAAATTTGCAAAAGAGAGGAAAAAGAAAATGGTTAGATCCTAATGGATCTAAGCAATGCAAGGAAAGAATTACATACATCAGTTATCTACTTGTATCTGCATATCAATCTGAAGTAATAAATGTAACAAGAAAACATAAATCAGCACTCACTATAAGATAGTGTTAAAGGGACGTGTTTTTAAACATGAAACCTTTCACTTCTAACATCTATTGTAGTGTATGTCTTCAATTTTGAACAGGTCTGATATCTGACTAAAAGACTTGATAGCTTCATTGTAGAAATCTTTCTCATGTTTCAAATTCAATTTCTTAGTCTATCCAATCACATAAGTCAACCAGTATTCATGAATGAATGTATGATGGCATTCACCCATAAACACTAACTGATGCATGTCATGTGATGACCCAACAAATTGGATGATTCTGTGTGTGCAAATGAACAAACATGCATGACTGAATGCAGGAAATAAAAAAAGAAAAGAGTGGATGTCACGAGCCCGTGCTCGAACTCCATTGTTTTATGCAGAAGTGTGATTCTTGATTGAAAACAAGTTACTGATCAGACACATGAAGAAATCAGAGAGACTACAAGAAAAGACTGGAACAGAGTATCTGATGTCACTGTTATGCAAATGTTCCCAAACTTTAAAAGATGTTGTTACAGTAAGTACATTTT
>MU226568.1:819167-843497 GCA_018584345.1 Thuja plicata | reverse complement strand
AGTAAATTTTACCATTTCTTGGCATGATTCTGAAATTCATGAATGTAGTTTTCTTATAGACTTTTGAAGGAGAATATAATTGCTTTGCATCTCATATTCCTGATTGTGATCATTGTTCAAAGTTCCTGTTTTCAATTTTCTGCATATAAGAGTAATGTTTTTGTAAGTATATACTAGTGAATCTTAGTAATTCCTATTATATATTGCAGAGATATAAGCCTTTTGTGGAAAGTGCATGTTGTTAACGAGAAGAGTATTGCTTGTGGTGAAAACCCTAGTTATCCACTTTTGATTAACCTATGTATTGATCAGTGAGTGATAATCAAAGATCCACCAGAGTGTGTTAAGTATAAGTCAGTTGAAGCTTCATATAAGAGTCTGAATATCTTTGGTGTATCACCTTTCCATTATGAAATTTTAGTTACAAACCTCTTATCCCTTTTCCCAATTTAGTTTCAATCAGGAGGTGATATCCATATTTTATAGGAACCGGCCTAGAACCCGGAGATTCCTCTTCACTCATAGTCTACCCACAGCTAGGAGAGGTTTCCATTGTGAGGATGGAATTGTCACGTAGCCCTAATGCCTGAGTGAGGGTGACAATTCTAATCCTGAACACTTATCTAATCTATTTAACAAATGAGAAGAAAAGTGCTTTTAGGTTTGAAAAAAATGAAAATGGAGGTCAAGACAAAAGGGATGGCAACCTGAAAAACCACAAGTTAGTATCCTTCTTCCCACTCTTTCAGCTCTGATAGCAATCTGCAAAACACAAGTAAGGCTGTCTGAAACATCAAAACCACAACTGATCAAAGTATTAGAGATTAGGAAATGTAGTGCACAAAATCTTTGACCAGATACTATCCTAGAAATACAAGATACGATGCTGTTTACCAGATGCGAAGCTGTGCTACCAGATGCAAGCCTGTACTAAAAATGACCTAGAAAATCTTGGATGCGAGCCTAGATTTTTGCGATACGAGGTTGTATCCCAGATGTGAGCTTTTAGGACCAGAAATGAGCATGTACCTAAAATCTGGGGAAATTAGTGAAAAATGATGTCGAAATAAGGCAAAATTTGAAATCGGGCCCCACGGTGGGCATTAGAAATGTGTGTGTGAAATAGTGCACATGTTACCTGCGACACAACACTTCAATAGATCATTGCGTTAGCAAAAATAGGGTTAGTAAAACATGTAAATCCACTAAAATTGATCTATTTCTTTCTAACTAGGAGGAGTGTGAAAAATAACATAATAGCCCTCAGATTATGCCTTTTTCAATGACATATAAAAACTAGCATGAAAGATTCAATTAAAACTAAGAAAGATATCCAATAAACATGCATTCTAGCTCTAAAAATCAAGATTATAACAATGCATAAACATGGAAACTAAAATGCAATATGAATCTATGTAAATCCTAATAGCATAAAAATACTTTTCAACTCTAAAATTAAGGGCCATTTGAGCTCAAAAACTCATTCTATTTAGAGAAGAAATGAGGAGAGAGAGGGGGGGACAAGGGTCATTAATGGAGGTGTAAAAATCATTAATGAGGTGTAAGAGGCATTAATGCCAAAGGCATTGATGAGGCATGGGATTGAGGAATCTCCATTAATAATGCATTAATGAGAGTATTTAAGAGGCATGGTGAGGGTGTAAGAAGCAAGCTTGAGAAGGTGGACTTAGAGGGAGTCAAGTTTGAGAAAGTTGACTTTCTCAAGTGGGTTGAGTTCTTAATCACAAATTTAGGAATGTGACATCATTAGGAAGTGGGTTAGGATATGATTAAGATTAGGATTAGATTTAGCATGGGGGGAATAGGTTAGGATGGGTTTGAACCCAGGGTTAAGGTGGTTGAGATAGGTTAGGCTAGGGTTAAGGGGAATATTAATGAAATGAATTATAATTAATATATTCATTAAAAAATAGGGAAATTAATTATTTAAGCTTTTTATTGCTTTAGATAACTAATTAGGACTATAGCCAATTAATTAGATTAATTTAGGCTATAAGATAGGCTTTTGCAAGTGATTAGATATAATAGAGATTTATTTAATTCATCTTAAATTAATTACCTTAGCCAGGTATTGATTTGTGTTGAATTGATTGGTTTTGATTGGCTAAGATGATTAATAAAATTTTAGTGATTGAATCACTTAGGAGATTAAACTTGATTTGAATGAATTATGCCAGTCGTTTGAAGAGTTGTCTGGACATAATTGGGGGTATGATCACACTTAGGGAAAATAGGGTCTATGGTCAGAGTAGACCAAATCCATGTGGTTACACAAGAATTGTCAAATAGGAAAAATGACAAAGTCTAGTTTCAAGAGAAAAACCTACTCATCTAATGTTATTATGGAGTTAGTCCATACTAACTTATGTGGATCAATGAGAACAAAGATCTGTTATGGTGATAGATACTTTATTATATTTGTTGATGACTATTCTTAAATGATGACTATCATGTCCTTAAAAGAGAAATGTGAAGCATTTAAGATGTTCAAATGGTATAAAGCTAAAGTTGAAAAAAAAAATGGAAAAGAACTGAAATGTTTAAGATTAGATAGAGGAGGAGAATTTATTTATGATGAATACCCTAACTTTTGTAATGAGCATGGGATTACAAGACATGTTTTTGCATCGAGAACACCACAAAAAAATGGGATTGCTGAAAGGAGGAATAGATCAATTGTTGATTGTTCTAGAACACTGATGATTGAAAAAGGCATCACACAAACATTCTGGAGAGAAGTTGTAAGTAATACTATCTATACACTGAACTGAGTTCAATTAAAGAAAGACACAAATAAGACACCTTATGAGCTATGGTATGGATACACACCAAATGTGAGATACTTTACAATATTCAAAAGTCAATGTTATATACTAAAAGATGATAGAAATGGGAAACTTGCCTCTAAAAGTGATGAAGGAATATTTCTAGGATATTCTACTAAAAGCAAAGCTTATAAATGTATGAACAAATCTTCTAAAAAAATCATTGAGAGTGCAAATGTTAAAGTGGATGAATTTGCTGAGAAAAATGATGAAGAAAGAAGAAAGGAACCTAAATATTACAACATATTTGTTTACATTGAAGAACCTGACACCTTGCTCGAGTGACATAACAATGCAACCGAGCAAAAGGCTGCACACATCGAGAATCAGGAAAATGATCACAATGCTGAACCAAGTGATATAGATCAAAATGAAGAACAATGATCTGAACCTATGCTTTCTAAATATGTCAGAAGAAACCATCCACAAGACTAGATCATTGGGGACAAAAGAGAAGGAATGAGAACAAGCAGTAAGTCACTTAACAATAGATGTTTGATTTGTGATTTTTAGTCTAAATCTATTAATGTTGCACTTGAGAATCAAGAATGGGTTAGTGCAATGATTGAAGAGATTGAACATATTGAGAAGAATAAAACATGGACATTAGTACCTAGACCAAGTGATAAAAATGTCATTAGCACCAAATGGATCTTCAGAAACAAACTTAATGATAATGGAGAAGTCACAAGGAACAAAGAAAGGGTATGTAAAGGGTATGCACAAGAAGAAGGTATTGAATATGGAGAAACCTTTGCACCTGTTGCTAGACTAGAAAGAGTAAGAATTCTACTTTCTTATGCTACTTTTAAAGGATTCAAAGTATACCAAATGGATGTTAAATCTGCATTTCTAAATGAAATACTAGAAGATGAGGTATACATTGAACAACTTGAAGGGTTTGTTGATACTAACAAGAGGAACATGGTTTGTAAAATACACAAAGCCTTGTATGGATTGAAACAAGCACCAAGATCATGATATGAAAGAATTCACTCTTATCTCATTAGTATTGGATTTGTTAGAACAAGTGACAATAGTAATCTATATTTGAAAGGAGATACTGATGATAAGATTTTGATTGCTGAGATATTTGTTGATGATATCATATTTGATGGTAATGATATGCTATGAAAGTCATTTGCTGATGAAATGAGAAAATAATTTTAAATGTCAATGTTTGGGGAGATCAAATTTTTTCTTGGTCTACAGATTCTATAATAGGATGAAGGCATCTACATCACACAGTTAAAATACATCAAATAAGTTCTGAAGATATTCAAGATGGAGGACTCCAAACCAGTTGGAACACCTATGAAAAATGGATGAAATTTGACAAAGGAAGACAAGACAACCAAGGTAAATCAGACCTTATACAGATCTATGATTGGTAAACTAATGTATGTTGTAGACACTAGACCTAATATAGCACATGCAGTTGGTGTAGTTGCAAGATTCTCTACTTACCCTAAGGAATCACACATGACTGCCGTTAAAAGAATTTTGAGATATTTGAAGAATACTAAAGACTATGGTTTGTGATATAATAAAGAAGGCAAATTTGAGCTACAAGTTTATACTGATGTTGAATTGGCTGGAAACATAGATGATTGAAAGAACACTACAGGAGGAGAATTCTTTATGGGTGACAAACTTGTCACATGGATAAGTAAAAAGCAAGGATGCATATCTAAATAAACTACAGAAGAAGAATATGTAGTTACTGCAAATTTCTCTAAGATGGCATGGATCAAGCAATTTCTGAAAGGTATGAATGAGGAAATTATTGACCCAGTAATTATCTATTGTGATAATACAAGTTCTATAAACTTTTCAAAGAACCATGTGATGCATGCTAAGACAAAGCACATATATATTAAGTATCATTACTTGAGGGAACAAGTACAAGAGAAACATGTAATACTAAAATATTTACAATCCAAAGAATAAATAGCAGACATTCAAAAAACCATTTCCAAAAGATACATTTGAATACCCGAGGAATAGACTAGGGGTTCATCCCTTGTCTACTGGTCACTAAGATGACTTGGAGGTTGCATCAGCCTACACATTATCAGAAGATTAATCATGTTGATGCAAGCTGAGATATGGATTGAAATGACATATCAGTACGCTGAAGGTACTTATTTGAACCACACACTAGAGATATTGTTGGCTACTATAGAGCTGTATATTTTTTGGCATTGTTGTGAAAGGGAGAGAAAAGATTCAATAAAATATACATCATGGAGAAGATATTCTACAACACAAAGGGAGAGAATATCTAAAGGTTACTATCAATGAAATAACCATCCATCCAAGGGAGAGAATTGGAGAGAGTTAGCACTACATATATATCCAGAAAAAGGAGAAGAGATTCTACAAGAAAGGGAGAGACAAAATCAGAAGACAAAATTGATGCACCTATCCATTGAAGGGAATGAAGAAATGGAGAGCACACAATAGCATAAAATCTACAGGGAGAGTTGTATGGTAAACATTTTTTTGTAGTGAATAAACATATTAAATCTAAGCAAGAAGAGATTACCGAGATTTAGATATTTGAATTGGTTACAGAACAATAAGTTTGGTATGTTATGACATGTTTTATACTGCATATTTCATATTGTGTTGCCATCAATGCCAAAGGGAGAGATTGATGAACTATAAATGATTGAATGTTTGAAGATTATGAGTTGATGATCACCGAGCTACAAAAGTGAATTCAAGACATTAAATCAGTTAATGTATTGTATTTTCATTGATGTCAACTTGATATGGTTTTATTGTTCATACACATATTGTCATAACTTTGAAGATCTAAAGAGACAAATTTTATATGGTCGGTAAAACATAAAAGGTCTGTATACACCAAGTGATAGTGAACACTGAGGAGTTCATAGTGTATACTGAGTGTATCAGTAACTAAGCAAGTGTTATCGAGCAAGAGTTAATAACCAAGCATAACTGGAGTTAATGATCGAGCGTAACTAGAGTTGATGACCGAGCATAACTGGAGTTAAAGAATGACAAAATTGCTTAGTTGGTAGAGCTACAATTTAGGGATTGACTGATTGATTGTTTTATTATTAATGATCAGTTAAAATAAAGCAAAGAAGGAGATTAAAAGTGCATTTCATTCACAGTTATCAAGGAGATATTTACAGAATAAAAATAAAGGAGAAATATACGGGATAAAGCAAATCATGACGAGTTTTACGGATCAAGGAGAGATCTACAACAAAAACAAAGAGATTGAGTGGCTAATCATGTCTATATAAAGAGACAAAGAATTCATTATAAAAGAGAGGAATGTTGAGTATATTTTGTGTGAAGATAGAACCCTTAATGCAGATCTGATCATACAGGTTGAAGAACAAAGCCAAGGAATTCTGCAGACACCAAGCAATAGAGAACAAAACATTCACTGAACATAATAAAGAAAGAAAGAAAAGTAACTAAAGTATATATTGATCAGAGAGGTATTATTAGACTAAACAGATCTGAATATTTGCAAAATCAAATTTTTATTTTGAACAGATCATTTATTGTATCAGTTTAACCATTTATTCAGAAAATCTATTAACCGAGTGGGATTTAATAGTCCTTATTGTATTGAGATACTCAAGAGTATCAAAAGGTTTTCTTGTTGATAGCATAGTGAGTGCTAGGTAAAAAGATAAACTATTAGTTTTAAAACCTATAACAAGGTCACACTTAACAGTGTGTATTGTAATCTTTAACATGGTTGGCTGGAAGATGTGCTGGTAACTATTTTTTGGCTGCTTTTTGTGTCTTTTTTTGGTTTTATTGGGGTTTGTTGGGGTCCTGCTTCTCATTGTATAGAAGGATTTTGATGTTTTTAATGGCTTTTACTGTTTATCTTTTGTTCTAAACTATAAATGATTTTGGGTTCCATTCAAAATCTATATTTACCTTAATAAAAAATAGTGTGTATTGTAATCTTTAACAGGGTTGGCTCTTCACCGAGCTCACTTCAGAAGAGTGAAAATATTTTGGGTTACCGGTCCCAGGTGGTTTTTCCCATATTGGGTTTCCACATTAAAATTTATGAGTCAAATGTGTATATGTTTCATTGCATTGATATTTTGTTTTACACGTTATTGAAACTGGATTGGTCGGTTAACACTAAGTTTATTTGTTGCTACTCGGTAAAGTTTAGAAAAGATAAACAATATATCTTACCAAGCAGTTTATATTTGTTAAGATTATTTATGGCATACATCTTGATGAAATTGGGACTGTAAGGTAACTGAAGGTATTATATTTGAGAGATAAGTTTTTGGTTGGATCTTTTGGAATAATTGTTAAGGCCACTGATTCGCCCCCCCTCTCAGTTATTCTAACTGTTATATCTCCATGAAGAGGGAAAGATAATATGCCCCAAATATAATGTTACAACCAAATTAGTTTCTATCCTAGATTCTGTAGAATGTTCATGTTTGATCTATATAGATACCAAACTAAAATATTTATTCTTTACATCATAATTTGTATTATGCATCATGATATCAAGATATAATAGTATCATATATTTATCCTTCCAAAAGTAGTGAGGTAAATTATCATTTCATTACTTTTAAATGATCTATTTAAGTAAATTTTATATAAAAAAATATATATTTAACAACTAGATCTATACTCAATAAATCCCCCACTTAATCCGTATGTAAAAATTAAGAAAATATTTGAATCAATACTATTTGTATCTTTAGATATCATCATCCAACATCAAAATATGGATATTATCCAATGCCATTATATTATAACCACAAGCTACCAACATGATCATATAATTTTTGAATAGATATAATTCACACATATATGACCATATGTGTATGTGTGTGTGTGTGTGTGTGTAAAGACTACATTTCTAGAAACATGCCTCATAAGAAAAATAGTAAAAAGAATAGAAAAGTTGCATAAGTATGTCGACATGCTAAAAGAATTTTACAATTTAAATTCATCACATATTTCTAAATTTCTAAAATGAAGATTTACTTCATAATAAAATACACAATTCAACCATCTCATCAAATTAAAACATAGAATATGAAAGGAGATGTTGACCTTCTCCCCAAACATCAATACTTCATCATAATTATATCAAGTATAATTACAATTTTCAACATTTGATACAAGTAGACCATAAAGGTTGAATCATGATTACATGAAATAGAAAATAATGTACAAATGAATGTCTTCTTCATCCAACAAACATCTTCCCATATGTTGTGCTTGAGATGAGAGTGTGGTCCAAGTTCTTGTACTACCCAATCATGAAGTGGTTATCTCCCCCGGTCCTCAACCTGTCACGTTGAGCCCAATGACCCTTCCCAAGAAGTCTAGCAGCTCAAAATTGATGAATCTATTGGAGCAGTGAACTATACTACATATCATCTATGACTATGCATTAACTAACACTGATGTGGAAATGAGATGAAACAATAAACTAGCATATACAATAAAATATATCATTAAAGCTTTGGCTAAAGAAATTTCACTAGATTCTACTGGCAGGTAGGTATACATAAAATAAATCATTCCTACCCTTCCCTTATATGTCCACATTTAGAACACTTCCATTTAAATTAATCTTTATGAAAATAAATAAAATTTTACACCTCTCTCTCTATCTCTATTAATTTCATCTTGAACAAAACTTATTGAAAACATGGAGCAGGAAAAATATCATAACACACACACACACACACACACACACAGACACCTAGGAAAGCATCAACTGGCATATGAGAACTTATAAGAGTGTTCAAATTCATCAATATAAGCATATTAATTTATTAAAAAAATAAATTATAGTCATGTTAAAGCATACAAGGAAAGTAAATTAAAAATAAAACACTCCTATAATTTTGCGTTGGAAAAAAAAACCTCACTTTCTCATAGATAAAATCCAACTTAAACCAAACAAGGATATTTATCAATTAATGAACAACTCCTAACCACGATAAATTTCAAATATGCCCATCCATAGATAATAATACTTAAGAGAAAAAATTAGAGTTACATCAATACATTATAAGTGAATAATTAATGACCAAAATTGTGTCGCCTAAATTCCTTTTTTTTGAAATAAGCAGCAAAAAATACAGGTGCTGACCCAGACGTAACAAACTCTAGAAGCACATTAATGACACATTAAAAAAATATAGAGAGAAGAGAATTAAACAGTATCCATGCCTACGTCTATCAAAAAATAAAATAAAAATGATCTTAACCACCATCTAACATAATTAAAATAGTCCCTGTAACTACATAGAATAACGATAATGTTTAGTAGCATATGTCATGCAGTGCTAAACTTTAAACAATGATACATATTAAAAATTTTAAAAGTATCAAAGAACCAAGGGCTTGAATGAGACAAAAAACCAAAAAAACTACCCCCCATAACCATTAATTCCCCCCCTGGACTCTTATACATGAGGATGTTGGCCCATTCCTCATGAGGAATTGGAAAAGATCTCCATTGTCTTAATCCTCCGTCAGATTCCTTCCAGAGATTTTTTTTTGTAAAAGACAAAGAATAAAAAAAGAGGCATGGATAAATTTGATAGAAAACTTACTGACATCGTCCTGTCTACCACTCATGCTCGCCACATCCTCTTTCAGGTGTTTGACTGCAGTTTCCAATCTAGAAATTTGATGCTTGAGTTTACCCACCACTTCTCCAAGCCCAATACCAGTAGTCGTGGCCTCATTAGTGTGCACTTCTTCAATAATCACCTTACCAAGAGCCAATTTTGGAGAAGGGGGCGTAGAGGGAGGGTTGGCCATAGGGTAATCACCATCCTTAAGACTTTTAGAAAAGTGAAGAGGAGACCCCTTCCCTGAGTCTTCATCACTGTTTGCTTCAGTATCCTCTAAATCTTCCATGTTTCTTAAGGCTCTTTTGATTTTCTCCTTGGCTAACCTATTAGACCCATGGAGGGTTTCATTAATTTTGACATCTGATTCGACACTGTAGATAACTTTCTTAATATTTTTCATGGTATGGGCCTCAACATAGGAGTTCACAACTTTATTTTTTTTGCTAGTTCCAGGGGTATTCAAAATGAGGGATTATCTCTTTTGAATGGGTTTTTTCACACACTACTTGCGGCTAGGATGAGGCGAAAGAAAAATCTTCTCATGGGTAGAACTCGAATGAGAAGGTAAAGGTTGTTGAACAGTTTGGACATAAATGTTGAGAGGGCACAGAGCTAGATGAAACTTGTAAAAATGGAACATTAATCCTTGGTGAAGGATAGTATAATTATTCCCTAGGCTTATAGCTTCCT
The DNA here is from genome assembly GCA_018584345.1 of Thuja plicata. Lineage (NCBI taxonomy): Eukaryota > Viridiplantae > Streptophyta > Pinopsida > Cupressales > Cupressaceae > Thuja > Thuja plicata. The sequence continues at coordinate 833,329 of MU226568.1, read as the reverse complement.
TAATGGATGCGACATTGCTCTCCATAGAATGGAGCAGGTAAAAGGGGATGGAGATGAAATATTTATGGTGCAGAGGGTTAAGGAAAGGAAAGTGATAAAACTAAAATACAATATATTTTCCTTTAAGGATAAAATACTTTATCACAATGTGACACACCTCAGTCCAGATGTCTAGTAAATCTTCATGACTAAACCCACCTGACTTCTTCACCGATTCTTCTAGAGGAGCCTTGAAGAATTGGTTAAGGCTATCTTTGTCCAATGTACAACTTGTATTCTTCCATTTGTGACCTTCAATAGAGAGCCCAGTATCCTTACCTATGACTTCTTCATTGATTTCAAAAGAGAAAATTCATTAACCATCCCTCGATGCTCATTCTAAGAATTGATAAACTAGCAAGAAATTAGCTCATCCCAGCCCAACATGGCCTCCATAAAAGGAAGGACCCCTCACTCTTTATAGAAAAACATCACAACAATGTTGTCTTTACCTCCTCATCAATTTTATTGGGCCATAAACCCTATCCTTCAAACCAGAGAAACTGCAGAGAAAACATAACATAATCCAGGAGCCGAACACAAGAAAATTGTCATGAGAGAAAAAAAGACAGTCAAAGGAATAAAAATGCAACCTTTAAAACCACCATTAATTCTCAACCATGATTCCTCACAATGAATACATTAAGACACGCATGCGTAGTTACAACCCTCGATATCAAAAAATCCAAGGCAATCAATCGAAACAGGAAAGTTTCCAGAATTAAAATTTTCACCATAAAACCTCCATAAATGATGATTAGGAAGTGTCTGTAGATTTCATGTGTCACCCTTCATCCACTCAACAAAATTGTACTCGTAAGAAAATTTGATGTCCAACTGGCTAACTCAAAACTCAATGCTAAAATTTGAAATATTCTTCATAGTGGTCATGTACTTGATGAGTACATCATACCCAAAAAGAACCATAAATAAGAAAAGACTAATCATCATTAATACTATTTATGGTAAATATCTCCTCCTGCTGAATAAGGCATTGGGTAGACTCTGAAAGCATATTAACAATATGCCAACAACATAAGATGGCTGCCAGAAAACCAGTAACAACCATAGAATCAACAACATCATTACCTTCCCTAAAGGTATGCTGTATTTTGAAATCCTCAAGGTTATCCTGAAGGCCTCTTATATTATTAATAGTCCCTTCAACATGCCAACAAATAGAGGTTTGGTAATGGATGGAATCAATGATGAATTTTGAATCCCCTTCTATCTCAAGATGTCTAGAGCCAGTAAAGATAACATATTTAAGACCCCAAAAGAGGGTGATCCCCTCAGCTTGGTTGACAATGTGGCTAGAGAGAAGGATAGTGAAGGAAACATGAAGGTGAACCAAATGGTTCCTGATGATACCCTCACCCGCCTAAGCCAAAAAATTAACAACACCATCACAATTTAGTTTATCCCAATTTGTCTTAGGAGGGATCCATTTAGTAGCATATCTAGCCATAATCTTAGAGTTGTCAAAGTGTTTGAACCCCACCGAGAGATCCCATTTCCTAGCAATAAGGATTTCCATAGGGAGACGGGGAGAGGTAGGGCTCTTCTATCTAGCTATCAATAGATTCTCCAGGAGAAGCTTAAGACCACAATGGAGAGTAGTCTTGTGGATAACTCCAAACTCCCTAAAAATTTTGTTGTTCCTTTCCTTCCAGATACTCCAAAAAACATGAGGGGGGATTTGACGCTAGAAGAGCTAAAGAAGGGGGTATTTGTATGGGGAATGCAAATCCAAAACTAACTGTTAAATATCATGGTAAGAAACCCAAGACCAATTCAATTTTTCGCAGACCTCTTTCCAAATATGAGTAACATAATCACAATGGAGAAAAAGGTGGTTAATACTTTCCTCCTTCTTCTCACAAAGGATACAATGATTAGCCAAATTGAAGCCCCTTTTGGTTAGGTTGTCCAGAGTCAGGATCTTGCCATTCATAAGGGTCCACCATAAAAAAGTTAACTTTAGGGATAAGATGAGATTCCCAGATCTCTTTCCAATCTAAGGGATCACAACCCTCCCAAAGAAGCAGCAAGTAGGCTGAATTGACAGCAAAGTGACCAGATTAAGAAGGGAACCAAATAACACTATCCACATCCCCAAAATGGGAATTATGGTCTTCTGTAGAACATCCATCAAATCCTAAGCAGGGATAAGAAGATCAAGTCTATCAACAACTAGAGTCCTCAAATCCTTCCACCTTCCCCTCTCAAAGTAGTTAGCAGTAAGAGCTCCCCGCCAAAGCTTAAGGAAGACTTTCAAGGATTTGAAGTGACTAGTCAACACATTGGGATTCCTAAGCCAACAGTCCTCCCAGAAACTAATATCCCTACCATTGCCCATTAGCCATTTAGCACCAGATTCAAGAAGGCATCTACTCTTCAAGATGTAGTTCCAAATTTTAGATCCTTGGGGAAGATCCCTATTAGTGAAGAGCATGCAGAAGATGAACCTAGTTAAGTACTTAGCCTCCATGATCCTAAACCAGTCTGCCTTGCCTTCAATAAGTTTCCAAGAAATTATAGTCACAAGGGCTTTATTCAAATTATTAATTTTTCTAATACATAGCCTTCCCGAGGATTTGGGCATGCAAACATTATCCCATCCCACAAGAGACAACTTCTTCTTCTTATCTATGCCCGACCATAAAAAGGTCCACTAGATTTTTTCCAGTTTATCATCCATAGTCCCAGAGATTCTGAACAAGGAAAGGAAATAAACTGGAATACCTTGGAGGGAAGTAGCAAGAAGCTGAAGTTTTTTCGCACTACTAAGGAGTTTTCCTTTCTATCCAACAATCTTTTTTTGAGATTGCTCAAGAATAGAATTCAAAAATTCATTCTTAACCTCCCTGACCATGAATGGAGCCTGAGGTAAGTGGCAGGGAGGCTAGTAGACTGGCAGTCCAAAATATTTAGAATAATGCATTGTAAATCCTTATCAGTATTGAAGAAGAAGACATTACTTTTTTGATAGTTTATAAATTGTCCTAAAGCCAGTGTGTAATCATCCAAAAGGGATTTCCAAGATCTATCTTCCTTAATCAAAGAGTCCCCAAAGAACAAAGTATCATCAAAAAATTATTGTAACACTATGGGAGGAAGAGTGGATGAAGGTTTGATGCCTTTAATAATTCCTCTATCTACCAAATGAGTCATATTCCTACTAAGAACTTCAACCAATAGGATAAAGAGTTAAGGAGAGAGAGGGTCTCCCTGTCTCAAACCTTTACCAGGATAAAGAGGTAAGGAGAGAGGTGGTATCCTCATAATGAGTACATTTAGAAATGCATGAGTAGTCACAACCCTCAATATCAAAAAATCTAAGGTAATCAATTGAAACATGCAAGTTTCCAGAATTAGAATTTTCACCATAACACCTCCATAAAAATTGATTAGGTAGCATGCATAGATTGCACGTTTCACCCTTCATCCACTCAACAAAATTGTACTTAGAAGAAAATTTGATTTCCAACTGGCTAACCCAAAACTCAATGCTAAAATTTGAATTCTTATTCATAGTGGTCATGTACTTGATGAGCACGTCATACCCAAAAAGAACCATAACTAAGAAAAGACTAATCATCGTTAATACTATTGATGGTAAATATCTCCTCCTGCTGAATAAGGCATTGGGTAGACTATGAAAGCACATTAACAATACGCCAACACCTTAAGCTATCCTCCAATAGACACATAGAAACCATAGAATCAACAACATCATTACCTTCCCTAAAGGTATGCCATATCTTGAAATATTCAAGGTTAGCCAAAAGGCCTCTTATATCCTTAATAATCCCTTCAACATGCCAACCAGCAGAGGTTTGGCAATAGATGACATCAATAACGAATTTCAAATCCCCTTCTATCTCAAGAAGTCTAGAGCTAGTAGAGACAACATATGCAAGACCCCAAAAGAGGGTAATCCCCTCAACTTGGTTGACAATGTGGTCAAAGAGAGGGATAGAGAAGGCAACAGGAAGGTGACCCAAATGGTTCCTAGTGAAACCCCCACTCATCTGAGCCAAAAAATTAGCATCACCATCAAAATTTAGTTTATCCCAATTTGGCTTAGGAGGGATCCATTTAGTAGCATATCTGGCCATAATCTTAGAGTTGTCAAAGTGGTTGAACCCCACCGAGAGATCACAGTTACTAGAAATCAAGATTTTTGAAGGGAGAGGGGGAGAGGCATGGCTCTCCCATCTAGCTATCTACAGATTCTCCTAGAAAATCTTAACACCATAATGGAGAGTAGTCTTGTGGATAACTCCAACCTCCCTGCAAATTCTGTTGTTCCTTTCCTTCCAGATACTCCAACAAACATGAGGGGGTATTTGATGCTAGAGGAGCTATAGAAGGGGGTGTTTGTATGGGGAGTGCCAATAAAAAACTAACTATTGAATATCACACTAAGATACAGAAGACCAATTCAGTTTTTCACAGACCTCTTGAAAAATATGAGAAGCATAATCACAATGGAGAAAATGGTGGTCAATACTTTCCTTGTCCTTCTCACAAAGGATAAAATGATTATCTAGATTGAAGCCCCTTGTGGTCAGGTTTTCCAGAATCAGGATATTTCCATGCATAAGGGTTCACCGGAAAAAGTTAACTTTATGGATAAGCTGAGAGTCCCAGATCTGTTTCCAACCTAAGGGATCATAAACCTCTTGAAGAACCAGCAAGTAGGCTGACTTGAAAGTAAACTAACTAGATTAAGAAGGGGACCAAATAACACTATCCACATCACCAAAAATGGGAATTATAGTCTTCTATAGAACATCCATCAAATCCTGAGTAGGGATAAGAAGAACAGGTTTATCAACAACTAGAGTCCTCAAATCCTTCCACCTTTCCCTCTCAAAGTAGTTAGTAGTAAAGGCTCCTAGATGAGGCTTGAGGAAGACTTTCAAGGAGTTGAAGTGGTCAGTCAACACATTGGGATTCACAAGCCAGTAGTCCTCCTAGAATCTTATATCCCTACCATTTCCCATTAGTCATTTAGCGCCAAATTCAAGAAGGAATCTACTCTTCAAGACGCAGTCCCAAATTCTAGATCCTTTGGGAAGATCCCTATTTGTGAAGAGCATGCAGAAGATGAAACTACTCAAGTACTTAGCCTCCGTGATCTTGCACCAGTCTACCTTGCCTTCAATAATTTTCCAAGTAATTTTAGTCACAAGGGCTTTACACAGATTAGTAATTTTTCTGATGCCCACCCTTACCAAGGATTTGGGCATGCAAACCTTATCCCAACCCATGAGAGACAACTTCTTCTTCTCTTCCATGATTGACCATAAAAAGGTCGGCTAGATTTTCTCCAATTTGTTGGCCACAGTCCCAGAGATTTTGAACAAGGAAAGGAAGTAAACCAGAAGACCTTGGAGGGAAGTAGCAAGAAACTGAAGTTTTCCCGCATTGCTAAGGACTTTTCCTTTCCAGCCAACAAGATTTTTTTGAGATTGTTGAAGAATAGAATTCCAGAATTCATTCTTAACCTCCTTGACCATGAATGAGAGCCTGAGGTAAGTGGCGGGGAGGCTAGCAGATTGGCAGTAAAAAATATTTAGAATAATGTGTTATAAATCCTTATTAGTATTGAATAAGAAGACGTGACTTTTTTTATATTTTATGAATTTTCCTGAAGCCAACACGTAATCATCCAAAAGGGATTTCAAATATCTAGCTTCCTTTATTGAAGAGTCCCCAGAGAAAAAAGTATCATAAATTTTTTTTTTTTAACATTGAGGGAGGAAGAGTGGAAGCAGGTTTAATGCCTTTAATAATTCCTCTATCCACCAAGTGAGTCATATTCCTACTAAGAACTTCAACCACCAAGATAGAGAGGTAAGGAGAGAGTGGGTCTTCCTATCTCAAACCTTTACTAGGGTAAAGAGGTAAGGAGAGACGTGGTCTCCTTATAATGAGTACATTTGGACTCACACAGTAAGTCACAAACCTCAATATAAAAAAATCAAAGGTAATCAATCGAAACAGGAAAGTTTCCAGAATTAGAATATTCACCATAAAACCTCCATAAATGATGATTAGCCAGTGTCTGTAGATTGCACATTTCACCCTTCATCCACTCAGCAAAATTATACGCGAAAGCAAAGTTGATGTCCAACTAGCTAACCTAAAACTCAATGCTAAAATTTGAAATCTTCTTCATAGTGATCATGTACTTGATGAGCACGTCATACCCAAAAAGAACCATAAATAAGAAAAGAATAATAATCATTAATACTATTTATGGTAAATATCTCTTCCTACCGAATAAGGCATTGGGTAGACTCTGAAAGCACATTAACAATACACCAATGCCTTAAGCTGTCCAACACTAGACCAACAAAAATCATATAATCAACAACATCATTACCTTCCATGAAGGTATGCCAGATTTTGAAATCCTGAAGGTTATCCAGAAGGTCTCTTATATCCTTAATAATCCCTTCAACCAATACAGGACTGGAAATTGATGGCATCAATGATGACTTTCGAATCCCTTTCTGTCTCAAGATGTCTAGAGCCAGTAGAGATAATATATTTAAGACCCCAAAAGAGGGTCATCCCCCCATCTTAGTTGAAAATGTGGTTGGAGAGAGGGATAGAAAAGGAAACATGAAGGTGACCCAAACGGTTCCTGATGAGACCCCAACCCGCCTGAGCCAAATAATTAGCAGCACCATCAAAATTTAGTTTATCCCAATTTGGCTTAGGAGGGATCCATTTAGTAGTATATTTGGCCATAATCTTAGAGTTTTCAAAGCGATTGAACCCCATCGAGAGATCCTAGTTCCTAGAAATCAAGCTTCCCATAGGGAGAGGGAGAGAGGCAAGGCTCTTTCATCTAGCTATTAGAAGATTCTCCCAGAGAAGCTTAGGACCATAATGGAGAGTAGTCTTGTGGATAACTCCAAGCTCCCTAAAAATTCTGTTGTTCCTATCCTTCCAGATACTCCAAAAAACATGAAGGTGATTTTTACGCTAGAGGAACTAAAGAAGGGGGTGTTTGTATGGGCAGTGCCAATCAAAAAATAACTATTGAATATCACGGTAATTAACCCAAGAAAAATTAAGTTTTTCATAGATCTCTTGCTAAATATGAGAAGCATAATCACAATGGAGAAAATATTGGTTAATACTTTCCTCCTCCTTCTCACAAAGGATACAACAATTAGATAGACTAAAACCTCTTTTGGTCAGGTTGTCTAGAGTCAGGATCTTGCCATGCATAAGGGTCCACCAGAAAAAATTAACTTTAGGGATAAGCTTATAGTCCTAGAGGTGTTTCCAACCTAAGGGATCACAACCCTCCTAAAGAAGTAGCAAGTAGGATGACTTGACAATAAACTGACTAGATTAAGAAGGGGACCAAATAACTCTATCCGCATCACCAAAAATGGGAATTCTAGTCTTCTAGAGAACATCCATCAAATCTTGAGCAAGGATAAGAAGATCAGGTCTATCAACAACCAAAGTCCTCAAATCCCTCCACCTTCCCCTCTGAAAGTAGTTAGCTGTAAAATCTCCCAGCCAAGGCTTAAGGAAGAATTTTAAGGAGTTGAAGCGACCAATCATCACATTGGGATTCCCAAGCCAACAGTGCTCCCAAAAGATAATATCCCTACCATTTCATATTATCCATTCATTGCCAGATTCAAGAGGGCGTCTACTCTTCAAGATGGAGTTCTAAATTTTAGATCATTGGGGAAGATCCCTGTTAGTGAAGAGCATGCGGAAGCTGAAACTAGTCAACTACTTAGCCTCCATGATCCTGCACCAGTCTACCTTTCCTTCAATAAGTTTCCAAGCAATTTTAGTCACAAGGGATTTATTCAAATTAGTAATTTTTTTGATACCCAACCTTCCTGAGTATTTGGGCATGCAAACCTTATCTCAGCCCACAAGAGACAACTTCTTCTCATCCTCTGTGCCTGAACATAAAAAGGTCCGCTATATTTTATCTAGTTTTTTATCTATAATCCCAGAGATTCTGAACAAGGAAAGGAAGTAAACCGGAATACCTTGGAGGGAAGTAGGAAGAAAATCAATTTTTTCCAGACTACTAAGGAGTTTTCCTTTCCATCCAACAATATTTTTTTGAGATCTCTAAAGAATAGAATTCCAAAATTCATTCTTAACCTCCTTGACCATGAATGAGAGCCTGAGGTAAGTGACAGAGAGGCTAGCAGACTGACACTCCAAAACATTTAGAATAATGCATTGTAAATCCTTATCATTATTAAATAAGAATACATGACTTATTTTATAGTTTATACACTATCCTAAAGCCTACGCATAATCATCCAAAAGGGATTTCCAAGATTTATCTTCCTTAATCGAAGAGTCCCCAAAGAACAAAGTATCATCAACAAATTGTTGTAAAACTTAGGGAGGAAGAGTGGAAGCATGTTTGATGCCTTTAATAATTCCTCTATCCACCAAGTGAGTCATATTCTTTCTAAGAACTTCAACCGCTAGGATAAAGAGGTAAGGAGAGAGTGCGTCTCCCCGTCTCAAACCTTTACTAGGACAAACATTAGCCCCTAGTTTCCCATTCATAAGTATGGAAAATCGAATAGTTTACATACACTATTTTATAATTTCCACAAAATTGTGACATAACCCAAACTTAAGGAGGACCTTATAAAGGTATTTCCAATTAACTTTATCATAGGCCTTGGAAATATCAATTTTTAAATCCATACCTAGGTTGTTTCTCCTTTCCATCGAGTGGATAATTTCATGCACAAAAATAGCGACATCACAATTTTGTCTACCCGGGACAAACCCCTTCTTATTAGAACTAATCAAGTAAGGAGGAGAGGTTTGATTCTATTCACTAGTATCTTAGATAGAATTTTTTAAATGGTTTTGCACAAGATGATAGGTCTTAAATCGAGCATAGAATGAGGATCATTGTTTTTAGGGACCATAACAATGAAAGTATCATTAAGTTGTTTGAGTAGCTTTCCCATCCTGACAAAATCTTTGGCAGCTTTGCACACATCCTGGCCCACAATATCCCAGAAATCCTAGAAGAAAGCTGAGGGGAAACCATCAGGCTCAAGATATTTGAAGGCCCCCATAGAAAAAACTGTAGTCTGAACTTTCTCATCAGTGACCTTATAAAGAAGAAGTTCATTGTCTTAGTCAGATAAAATCAAGGGGATGTGGTCAATAATCTGATCCTAGAGACAAGACTAGCCACCCGAGGAATTATCCAAAAAGAGTTGATTGAAGTTATCTGCAACCAAATTTTCTAATTGCATCTAACTAGTTATAGAGTTCCCCTCACCATCCAGTAAGGAGACAATCATGTTTCTCTTCTTCTATTTTCTAGCTGATCCATGGAAAAAAAAAGTGTTACGGTCCTCCTCCTTAAGCCATTGAACCCTCAATTGTTGTTTCCAGTAGATTTCCTCATTGGCTAACAAATATTTCCATTGCTTCCTACAATCCTCTTCCTCCAAATGAAAAGACATAGAGTTGCACCTCCAACTAACTATTGCTGAAGGATCTCAAGTTTCCCATTCAGGTCTCTTTTGTTTTAAAAGATATCTCCAAAGTTTGATCTAGTCCATCCCTTGACCTTCATCCTAATAAGTTTTAGTTTTTTGGAAATGTGGAACATAGTGGATCCCTTAATAGGCACTAACCACTAGTTATGCACTATGTCTCTGAATTGAGGGTGGGAGGCCCACATAATCTCACACCGAAAGGGGGCTGGTCATGAGTGGGACACTACCTTCTATCCAAGGAGGAGAGGATTGTGGTCAGAAGTAGTATGAGGTAGAGCCGAGAGAGAAGAGGATAAAACCAAGTCCAAAGAGGGGAATATCATAAAATGATCAAGTCTCACGTAGATAAGGTGTGTCCCTTTTCTATTATTAGACCAGTAGAACTAGTTACCAATCAACTCTTTATCCAATATGCTGGTGTTATTTATGAAGTCAGAAAATTCGCCCATACTATTACTAAAATCCATGAGCCCTCCCAAATTTTATGAAGGGTAAAGGGGGGAATTGAACTCCCCAGCAACCAAAAACTTATCCAAGGGGGTTTTTAGTAGACAGTTAGCAAGGTCACCCCATAGGGACTTCCTTCCAACATAGGTATTAGGAGCATAAACATTGATTAGGTTCCAACAATCCGTCAGACCTTTAAAAGAAACTGCCAAAAAATTATGGGATAAAGATAATGAAACCCCCTCTAGAAACGTTGTGCTCCAGATAGTAGCTATACCACTAGAGGAATCCCTATTTTCTTAATAAAATAAGTGAGCCCTTGACCAAAGTCTCCCAACAAAATCAACAAAAATAGAATAAGACATTTTGACCTCTTGCAGAAGTAAAATATCAACCTTAAGATAAAAAATGTATTATCTGATCACATACTTATTTTGATGGCTATTTAGGCCCCTAATATTCCAAGAGAGGAAAATCATTTCTTACCTTTTGGTTGAGGTCTAGGGTAAATTTTTTCCCCACAAAAATTTCCCTAGCAACAACTTTCTATCTCCTTACTCTCTCTAAGGGTCTCCCCTGCTTCGCTTCTGAGCCAACATCAAGTTTCTTAGCTCTAGGTTTCTTTTTTTGTGTCTTCCAATCATAATTATCTCCATCAAAAGGGTCATCAAAATAATCCCCAGGAGAGAAAGTAGCAACTTTGGTGTCTAACTGTAAGGGAGAAATTTTTTTGATGACTGTAACACACCTAGGTGAGAGGGGTTCATTCACAGAGTTAATATGCTTATCTTGGGACAAGTCCTTAATAAAAATAGATTTAATAGAAGAATCCTTAGTGGGGGTATTATTATTAGCTATCACACAAGTGCTCTCTAGGAGAACATACAAGATGATAGCAAGCACATTATCCTCTTGGTCCACTAGACTCGTGATACCTAGGGGTAGACCTGAGGTAGTCAAACCATCAAAGGGGGGGGGGGGGTACGTAGGGATATCACCTTCTTCCAAAGTGTCCCACAACTATTTGGGGGAAGAAGATGCACTAGCTTAAGATTCTAGAGGCTTTCCAATCAAAGGTTCAGAGACCTTGTCTTTAAACATGAGTTCCAACGTTTGGGGAGCTTTGCAGTCTAATAGCGTGTGGCCCTTACACTTTCATCTCTAAAAGAATAGGGTGGAATTTTCATATACTAAAGCTTGAGACCAATTCTCGAGCTTTTAATTGAGAGTCACAAAGTTGGGAAGCATCTTGTTGATAACCACATTAACATAGAACCAAAAAAATAACAGGTGAGACTTAGCCAAAGTAATTGTGTCCACCGAAATGTGATTACCAAGGGAGTTCCCATTTCATTTGAAAAATATTCTCATCCCAGAATTCCAGTGGGAGTCATGGAAGGTACACCCAACTAGGGGCCATACTACTGAGTTCCATAGAAGGCTCAAACCCAAGTTTCCATTTAGCCATGGTCAGAAGTAGTATGAGGAAGAGCCAAGAGAGAAGAGGATAAGCCCAAGTCCCAAGAGGGGGATATCCAAAAATGATCAAGTCTCACCTGGATAAGGTGCAACCCTTTTCTATTATTAGACTAGGTTAACTAGTTACCAATCAACTCTATATCTAACAAACCAGAGTTATTTATGAAGTCAGCAAAGTCGCCCATACTATCACTAAAATGCATGAGACCTCCTAGCTTTTCTAAATGGTAGAGGGGGGAATTGAAGTCCCTAGCAACCAAAAAATTATCAAAGGAGTTTTGGAGAAGGCAGTTAGCGAGGTCACCCCATAGGGACTTCCTTCCAATATGGGTATTAGGAGCATAAACATTGATTAGGTTCCAACAATCCGCCAGACCTTTAAAAGAAACTGCCAAATAATTGTGGGAAAAAATAAGGCAACCCCCTCTAGAAATGTTGGGTTCCACATAGTAGCTATACCACTAGAGGAACCACTATGTTTAGAATAAAAGAAGTGAGCCCCCGACCATAGTCTCCCAGCCAAATCAACAAAAATAGAATAGGACATTTTGACCTCTTGCAGAAGTAAAATATCAACCTTAAGATAAAAAATGTAGTGTCAGATCACATACTTCTTTTGAGGGCTATTTAGGCCCCTAATATTCTAGGAGAGGATAATCATTTCTTACCTTTTTGGTTGAGGTCTAGGGTTAGTTTCCACCCTGCAAAAAATTTCCTGGCAGCAACTTTATATATCCTTACTCTCTTTAAGGGTCTCCCTTGCTTCAATTATGAGCCAACATCAGGTTTCTCAGCTCTAGGTTTCTTTTTCTGAGTCTTCCAATCATCATTAGCTTCATCCAAAGGGTCATTGACAAAATCCTCAGAAGAGGAAGTAGTAGCTTTGTTGTCTGGCTGCAAGGGCACAATTTGTTTGATGATTGTAGCACACCTGGGTGAGAGGGGTTCATTCATAGAGTTAAGATTCTTATCCTGGGATAAGTCCTTAATAAAACTAGATTTGATAGAAGAATCCTTAGTGGGGGCATTATTATTATCTATCATAGAAGCGGTCTCCAAGAGAACATACAAGATGACATGAAGCACATTATCCTCTGGGGCCACCAAACCTGTGATACCCAAGGGTAGATCTAAGGAAGTCAAACCATCAAGGGGGGCTAGTACATAGGGATATCTCCTTCTTCAAAAGTGGCCCCTAACTATTTGGGGGAAGTAGATGCATTGGCTTCAGAGTCCAGAGGCTTGCTAATCAAAGGTTCAGAGACCTTGTCTTTCAACTTGAGTTCCAAAGTTTGGGGAGATTTGTAGTCAGATAGTGTGTGGCCCTTAGAATTGTATCTTTGATAGAAGAGGGTGAAATTTTCATAAAATAAAGCTTGAGACCACTTCCCGAGCTTTGACTTGAGAGTGATGAAGTTGGGAAGGGTCTTGTTGATAACCACATTAACATAGAACCAAGCAAACACCAAGAAAAACTTAGCCAGAGTAACCATGTCCACCAAAATGTAATTACCAAAGGATTTCCCAATCTATTTGAAAATGTGGTCATCCCAAAACTCTAATGGGAGTCTTGGAAGGCACACCCAAACATGGGCCATACTACTGAGTTCCATAGAAGGGTTAAACCCATGTTTCCATTTAGTCATGGTAAGCAAGTGCTTTCCATAGTACCAAGAGCTAGACAGAGTGAAGGAAGGGTCCTCTAAAGTATTGAATCTAAAAAGAAACATACCTCCAGGCGTAGTAGATACCATAACAAATCCCTTGACTTTCCATTGGGAAGAAACTCATCTTCTTGTCATATCGATGGAGGGACAAAAGTTATAAAATTTTCCAACTAGAGCCAACTGAGGGTCCACCATCATGTGATCAACAACAACATCAGGAAGGGAAATATTGGTGCCTTTATAGATATGATTAGAGACCCCTAGGGTGGAATACAACTCAACATTAAGGGTCCCCACCAGTTCCTTTTTCTAGCTAGAATTTGAAGAAGAAACCAAAGAATCTTCAGAGGAAGATTCCAGATGGGAAGGGACAGTTTTGAAAGGAATGGAACTATTAGACCTAGATGATCCAAGTAGGGAGTCAGTAGGGGGAGGACGCATCCTCTCTAAAGGGGAGACCGTGAAATTTTAAAAAAAATAGAGCGGGAGAAGGGAGCGGGAGTTTTAGTGGTCAAGATTGTTGTTGTGCTTACATTGTGTGTGTGTGTATATGTTAAATTCCTTTGTTAAATGTAGTAAGAATTTCATAATAACTAGAATAATTATCAAAAGAAATGGCAGGAATTTTAAGCATTTTAACACATTTATGCTTTATAGATACATAAATAGAAACTACATTGGTGACTAACTAACAACTAGGCATCTATGTCATAAGCCAACACCTAGGAAGTAAGTTACTTCAATAGAAAATAAATAAAGTATAAAAAAATTGATTTAAATGAAGTGTACTATCATGACCACTCAATTATATAGGTTATCAACTTTTCCTATCCCAACCATTGGAGTGTAGGTTGTGTCTATACTTGTTAGAATATGTAATCTTTCCTTGGTGATATATATTATAAACCAAGGTAGTTTAGTTTATTTATTATGTAAGTAGGAGATTCCTATAGAATCCCTACATGAACACATGTCCTCTTGTCCATGT
>MU226568.1:784999-819113 GCA_018584345.1 Thuja plicata | reverse complement strand
CACAAGTGGCACACACATTATGAATGTGGCTCACATGCACATGAGAGTTACATTCAACTCCTTTCTTCTCATCTCTACATAAGAGATGCTTCTTTTCTCTTTATTCATTCACTTGCAACACTTAGTTACTCATTTTCTCATTCTCTTGAAGCATTGTATGATCATTTTTCTCTCATTCTCTTCCTCTCTCTCTCTTAGGCTTTTTGGCCCATTCTTAATAATATCACGGGGGTTTTTTTATGCTTTTCCCCCTTCAAAAACATTGTCTCATATTGTATGGTGCATGCTTCTAGACTTGGTTATTTCATGGTATGCATTTCCTCACACTTTGCTCATTAGATTAAACAAGATCCTTTTTTGCTCTTCCTTATCATTTCTTACAATACTAATATACATACAACATTTACAGAGTCTATTGTCTTTGTTAAATTTTTTAGTTTGATATGCAAGATTAATAAGATCTTAGTAATTAAAAGATAAAATTTGTATCAAAGTATAATTTAGAGATATATGTGATTACATGAAATTAGTAATCATTTCTTATTGTTAATTTACAAGGGAAACTTCATAAAATTTATATATAGATGTACATGCTGGATGACTGTTAGAGAGTTAATTTGAATAGACTGCTGCCAACTCTCTACTTTATATAATAAATAGACTTGAACAAGAACACTTTAGGTATGTTCATGTTCATAAAGACAAGCAAAAACATTATTAACATAGGTGGAAAACTAATTAATATACTAGCATATATTAAGATTTTAAGTGGTGTGATTCTCTTAGTATTAACAAATAAAAAAATTACAAATTACAAATAATTAATGTAGTGATCCATTATGAGGATATATCTCCCTTGTCACAGGTCATATATTTTCAAAGAGCCTTTGAAGGTATAAAATGAAATAAAGGATATGTGGAAAAGGGGGGAGATATATATACAAGAAGAAAATTGGAGTATGAGGCAGCGAACTCAAGGAATACAAAAAAAGAAATCACACGTAGTAGCAAGAGCAAATAAATTGGGAATAAGTCTTATCCTATTTAGAGTTTAAGCCATTAAGTATATATCTTTAAGACTAGCATGAATAAGATGGATAATAATTCACCAGCCATATATGAAATAAGTTTGGTCTGATTAGATTATGAAATGCTTTAATATTATTATGTTATTAAATAGAGAATATGAAATAACTCAAGTATGGTGGTAAATAAGTAATTAATATGTGTGTGTGTGTGTGTGTGTGTGTGTGAAGATTATTCACCAAATTAAAAGATACATTGGAATACAAAACCTCCAACAAGGTGAATCCGATTAGTACAACTGAGAGAGTAAGGGTGCTAATGGGAGATCTACACCATATAGGGTTTTGGATTCATTTATGATAGAGATGATGAGGAAAATGTGAATTTGATATGATATGTAATATGAGATGTAAATATGATCTATGAAATTAATAGGAAAATATGAGAAATGAACTTATCTTGAAGAGACAAGAGGCAAAAGGACCTTTAGATATGATTTTAACTGTAACAGAGGTGTTGGAATCTAGTAAAACTCCAGATCCAGGCTTCTACTGCCTATAATTTCTCTCTCTAAAAATATCAGCCTCTGAGGACAAGGTCAACCTAGATGACCTAGTCCCAAATGATTTTAAAGAATTTTGACCTAGTCCTTTTAACTTCAAATCTGATGAAATTTTTAGGGTGTTTGTAACTGTATCCGAGGCTCCTAAATCCAAATTTGAAACTCTATTACTTTCTCCTGCACATAGAAAAGAAGGATAATAAGGTTGAAGGGAGGGGTTTGCCCCAGTCAAACCCTTGTTTATAAATCAACCTTAAAATGAAATAAATGTAATTGAGAGAATGTTGTCATGTAACATAGATTAGATCTAAACAATGAAATATGTTATTCCATGTAGATACAATTGTCTCTTAGAACCTGATCAAGTATGTTGATGCAATAGATCTGAATCAACACAAAAACCAAAAGGAAATCATGTAAGACAAAACCTCATGTAGTAAACATTGTAATTCAACAAAATGTTGAATTGAAGAAGAAGACTTGATGAATGAATATAAATCTCCTTCCTTGATGTCAAACTCCTTTGCTTGGCATCCAATGGGGAAAGAAGCTATATCTATGGAAGGAAATTCCTTGAATGCATGATGGAAATGAAGATTTGAATGCTTAAAGACTTCTAATGGATTCCTTGCACTTGAATGCTTGATGAGCTTGAAGTCTTGATAATGGATACCTTCAATAATGGATGCTTGCTTGCACTTGGATCTATTGAATGCACAATGAATGTATGATAGCTTGCATGCATGTGATGGATTGTAGATGTGAAAATGAGAGGAATATGTCTCCTTTTATACTTATTTTGGGGCTCAAAAATTGTAAGCCAACCTTAATTAAATATCTAGGAGAAAAATCCCCCGCATTGGGCCCAGAGCCCACCAAAGCACAAAGCCCTAGGACAACGTCGACCTGGATGACCTAGTCCAACGCAAGGCCAAACTAGATGACCTTGTCCAGGAAAATCAAATTTTTCCTAGGACTTAAGGGAATGTGCCAAAAAGGAGTGATGAAAGCCACAATCTGCCAGGAACTCAGGGTAAATCCCAAAATCTGAAAATGAATGCATAGGTCCTAGGTGGGAAATGAATTATGTGATTGGGTGAAAAATGGGAAATCATTCATAGAATTTAGAGCTAACCTCAAGCTTTAAAGAAGGAGGAGGGCCTATATTTGAATTGAATATGCATTAAAGTGCAATATGAGGTCCTATCATAATAAACTAAAGTAGGCTCAAAATGGTCCCAAAATGAGCACAAATTAAGTGCTTACTTTTTAGGACAATATAATTAGCCCCCACTTTAGCAGGAGTATGAGACAAGATCATGCTCATGGTAAAGAAAGAGATAGAATAAAGAAAGAGAGAGATGATAATAAGTGAATTGCGAAGATATAAGACAAAACTAAGTTTAAGGATGTAAGCCCCCAAACCAAGGATCTCAATGTACAAGGGCATGGAAACAAAGAAAAAAAAAAAAAGAAAAGACAAAAGACACACAAAAGGGTTAGTACTAAAACTCTAAATCAACTAGTGAAAGAGGCCTTGATTAGAAATGTCTCATCCACTAATATCATATCTAAAAAGCTATTGCAAGAGCACAAGTGATCACATAGGAATAATAAGAGAATTTCCAAAGATGTACAAACCCCATGGTCCAACATACAAGAATAACCATGAGAGTGAAGGTAAACAAACCATGAATCCAACAGGCTAGCAAATTGCGTTATGTTAGGTTAATCATGGGGAGAGAAGAGGGAGGAAGGAGAATTGATAGTCTAGAAAATTGTGTTATGATAGTCATCTCTACCTTGAAATTTTTTTACACAGGGGTGGCTTGAAAATGTTTTTTGCACAGGAGAGGTTTAAAATTGTTTTCCGCACAGGAGAGGCTTGAAAATGTTTTGCGCATAGGAGCGGCTTAAAAATATTTTGTGCACAGGGTCAGCTTAGGGGATCAGGCCCATGGAAAGAATTGTCTCCATGTGGATCCAATAAAAAAAATAAAATTGAATATAGTACAAGGGTGGTAGTATGTATTCCCCCCTCCATATGATGGAAACTTAAGAGACATCATAAGGAAGATAAACAAGGATACCTAGTTCTGACAACAACAAGATACCCTTAAAGCAACAATGTATGCCATAAAATTAGCTAAGATGTATAACTCTTAAGAGCTAAGAAAATATATAATCATGAAAGGATGTCCTTCTCATGGGAAGAGACCCTTGAAAGGAAGAGATATTTTCCACATGACATCTACCTTCAAGAGGAGTTCTTGATCAAATATAACACCTTCGAGACAAAGAGGGGGAGGAGAAAAAGAATGCACCCATTTAGCCCCCTATTTTTAGGTGAAAAATGGATTCTTGAGGAAGGAAGATAGAATTTAAAACATGTAGTAAGGGAAATTATTTGCAATGAACATAGTTTTACAAATAAAGAAGAGGTCATGATCAAGGACGCACACCTCTTGCATAAGAGAGAAACTCGAATAAAAACTAACAATTCTTTATAGGAAAAGAATGTCACATGATAAAAAATGCCACTATACTAAGGAAAGTATATCCTTAGAGAGTAAAAAAGAATAAAGATGAAACCTTGCCCCACCAAGTGTGAAGGAAATATGAAATATATGATACATTCCCAATGATAGTTAGTTCATAATAGATACACAATTTGAAGGAAAATAAGTTGCAAACCAGAGAGAACTCCTAATGTTAAACAAACATATTTACAAAAATATACCACATTTTAAAGTAAGAATTCATGAGGAAGGAGGAGAATGAAATAAATTATATGGAGTATTATTAAATAAAAGACATACCCTTTGAGGCATGCAAAAGATTTTTAAGAAAGATGTTAGGATATTGCATGAAACAAAGTATCTCATGCCAAAAAATATGTACCATCAAGAAATAATACCAATCCATGAAGAGATGTATAAAGAGACAATAAGGATGCCACATTATGTCTACTTAGTGGTCAACCTAATTATACAAGATATGCACTTCCAAGAAAGGAAGAAATTGTAAGGAGGATACTAATCTCATTAAGGTGAAAGGTCCTAAACAACAAGTCCATACATGGGAGGACATCAAAGTACAAAAAAGATTATCAACAAAGAGATAATGGATCCTATGAAATGAGGAAATAGAAAGAAAAACCCAAAACCCACCTGCAATGTTAGATCTTGTATAATATATGAACACTTCCAAGAATAAGGTATCAATGAAACAAATTCATGCAAGATAATATATCATACTATAAAAGATGCAAGGCCACAAGGGATATTGGATGGATTCAAAAGAGTAAAGGGGAAAACAAATTAAGCTCATGAAAATATTTCTCATGTATAAAATATGTGTTCTCAAGAAAGCATAAGATTTAAACTCAAGATGTCAATATCCTTATGTAGAACATAAAATAAACATAGCAACAAATAGAGAAAATGGATCCTTGAAAGAAGAAAGATATGATGACCTTGTGCCCCTCGGTTTGAGAGAACAAGAGGGATTTCCTATTATGATTCCCTCAAAGTCATTACGTAAAGGGGTTTAAATAATGGAAAGAAATATAATATGAAAATAAAATGCTATTGTATGAATTTGATAGCAAGGAAATGTAAAATATCTTGACTTAAATGAAGAAGAGCTCTATCAACCAAATTGTCTAAAATAAACACAATCCCAAAGAGAATTTTTTTTGGAAAGATGAAAGAAACACAAAAATTCACCATTGAGAGGTTTTTATTTTTTGGAAATTTCCAATAAGGGAATTTTATTTTAGAATTATATTTGATACTCCAATAAATCCTTTTGGCAAAAGCTAAGCAATCGTCAAAAGGTGAAATATCATTAGACAAAGTTGGTAAAATTCAAGAGGAGGTTTTGGTTGAGAGGGGGATGGTAAAGTATTAACATGGGTTAGGAAACCTAAACCACCTCTATGATCTTGTTGAGGAGGATTAATAATATTTTTAATGCCTTGTTCATTAATACCAAGCCCTAAACCTTTGTATCCTTGTTGAGTGGTAATATTAGATGAACTACAATTGATTGTATGTTTGAAGTCATTGAGTTGATGATCAACCGAGTTACTAATGTGATGATAGACATTAATTAGTTAATGTATTGTCATTGATGTCAACTTATTTTGATTATAATCATGGGTACAAACATATATTATGGATTGAAGATCTAGAGTAAACAAATTTTATGTGGTCGGTAATTGAAGAATTTTGTATACATCGAGTCAAAACAGTGGACACCAAGAAAACATAGTGTATACCAAGTTTAGTGTTAACTGAGCTCGGTATCACTGATGCATCACAGTATTGACCGAGTAAATAAATTGAAGGCCAACTAAAATGATGAGATGGCATATTATTTATGATTTTGAGGTCATTGATAAGGTTTGTTATGTTGATCAAACGACTGTGAAAATTCAAGATGATCAGATGAAGGAGATTGAAACATGTTTTTGACACAACTGACGAGGAAGGTTGAAGTGGAAAAATCAACAATGGAGATTAAGCGGCAAAATCTAAGGATGGAGATTAAATGTTTTATGATGTCTATATAAGAGACATGAGATTCATTATGAAAATACGTGTGCACACATGCATATTGATGAAGAGATTAACTTAATGCATGACTAATCAAACTAGTTGAATACAAAACTGAACATTTCTACAGACATCACCGAGTGATAGAGAAAGAGCATTTACCATGCAGAAAAAAGTATGAAGAATAAGAGGAACTGAAGTGAATATTGATTAGAGGTATTATTGTGCATAGCATAGATCTAAAAATCTACAAATAGAGTTGTATTTGAATTAGATCATTACTATATAAGTTTAACCATTGTTACAAATAAATCTCTTCTCTGAATGGGACTTAACAATCTTTTTTTCTTATGACATTCAATGAATGTTGATTGTTTTCTTGTTTACCACATAGTGAATGATTGGTCAAGAGAGAAATATTAGTGATAAATCCTCTAACTAGGTCACACCTAACAGTATGCATTGTAACCTTTAATAGGGTTGGCTCTTAACTGAGTTCACTTCAAAAGAGTGAATTATTTTGGGTTACCGCTCCCAGGTGGTTTTTCCCTTAGCAGGGTTTCCACGTTAAAAATCCATGTGTTAATGTGTATGGATGTGTTGGATTGTTATTTTGATTTACACATTACTTAATTTGCATTGATCGGTAATCACAATATATGTTTTACTGCTACTCAGTAAATGAGTTGGAAGATGAGTTGGTAGATGATTTTGAGATCAAAGTTTATATTTCACCGAGTTGATTTATATTTTTGACATTGTTGTTATATACATCTGGGAGTATTTGGGACTATAGGAAAACTGGATTAACTGATTCACCCCCCNTCCCCCCCCCCCCCCTCATTTATCTAACAATTGGTATCAGAGCATACAATGCTTAGAAGAAATTTGTTAAAGGACTTAAGCTAAAGATCACAAGATGTATACGAAAGATGTGCCTAAGATGAAGAAAGACATGTTCTCAACATGGAAGAGTAGAATGATACTATATCTATCAAGGATTGGAAATTATGTAACACAATACTTGGATACTGAGTTCACCTTACCTATTGGACCTTTGACTATTGATCAACTGAGAGAAAGACATGAACACAATACTATGATGATAGAGCTTGCTTCTTCACTATCTGATGCTAAATTTGAGGATATCAAGACATGTACACCAACCAAGAAGATGTGGGACATGATTTCACTAGTTCATGGAGGAGATGCAAATGTGCAAAGAGCTAAAGCTGAAAGTCTCAGAGGAAAGTATGATGATATGAGAATGAAAGAAGGAGAAAAAATATCACAGTACAGTAACCGCATTAAGGAGGTTGTGAATGCTATTCATGGAGCAGGTGGAGTTATTGATGAAGAAACTATTGTAAGTAAGATTCTCAGAACTATATTGTCTATTTATGCTATTAAAGTCTCTGCAATACATGAAATGAGAGAAACACCTAGAAATAATATTACAATTGATAGTCTCTGAAAATTAGTAAATTTAGTAACAAACACATGATAAGAAATGATAGTAACAGTGACAGTGATGAGAGAGAACTTGATGAACTTGAAGCATTAATGGCTAGGAGATTGCACAAAGGGAAAGGAAGATATAAAGGAAAAATACCTTTGGTTTTATTTATTTGTAAAGAAATTGGACACTTTGCTGCTAGATGCCCTAACAGGAAAAATGATGAAAGAAACAATGAAAGATCTAATGAGAGAAAGTATGATAAAGAGGATGATAGAGAATATAGAAGCAACCGATAGTATGAAAGAAGGAGTAATCGAGATAACAAAGACAAAGGCAAGAAGGCATGTTACCTTTTTGAAAATAAAGATGAATACACTGACACCAACACTGATGAAGATATTGAGACAGTGTTTGTAGCTTTGAAAGAAGATTCAGAAGAAGATGAAAGGTATGTTGAAACAACACTTATTTCTAAAGTTAGCAAGAATGATATTTGGGTTATTGATAGTGGTTGTACTCATCATATGAGTGGAGATAAATAAAAATTTGAATTTCTTGAGCATTATAATGGTGGATCTGTTAGAATGGGAAATGATACACCATCATGTCCAATGAAAGGAAAATGGACCATATTGCTGAACAATAAGATACAATGTGAGAATGCATATTGGGTGAAAGGACTTAATTATAATTTGTTGAGTGTTTCACAATTAAATAAAATAGGTCACCGATTTGCATTTGAGAACATAAAAGCTAAAACCTGTGATGGAACAAGAATGTTGATCAACACTGCAGAACAATCAAAAGGTAATCTATTCTATCTTGACATTGTGAAACTTCTTGTTTGATGGCTATAAATGAATATGTGTGGTTGTGGTATAAGAGGTTATGTCATGCAAATTTTGACAACATGGTTAAGAACAATAAGAAAAGGAAAGTAAGAGGCTTACCGAGCATATCTGAACCTGACCATGTCATGTGCAAAAACTGTCAAATGGGAAAAATGTCAAAATCTACTTTTAAGAGAATTTTTTTTTCATCTAATGATATTTTGGAACTGGTTCATATCAAATTATGTGGACCTATGAGAACACAGAGTTATTATGGTGACATATACTTTATTTTATTTGTTGATGATTGTTTTAGAATGATGAATTTCATGTTCTTAAAAGAAAAATCTGAAGCATTTAAGATGTTCAAATGGTACAAAGCTAAAGTGGAAAAAGAAAGTGGTAAAGAACTAAAATGTTTAAGATCAGACAAAGAAGGAGAATTTATTTATGATGATTTCACTAACTTTTGTAATGAGCATAGAATTAAGAGACATGTTTCTACACCAGGGACACCACAACAGAATGAGATTGCTGAAAGGAGAAATAGATCCATTGTGGATTGTACTAGAACACTGATGATTGAAAAGAGTGTTACACAAGTATATTAGAGGGAAGCTATTAGTACTGCTGTATACACATTAAACCGAGTACAACTGAAGAAAGATTCAAATAGGACACCTTATGAGTTATGGTATGGTTATACACCTAATGTGAGTTACTTTAGAATATTTGGAGTCGATGCTATATTATAAAAGATGATAGAAATAGAAAATTTGATTCAAAAGGTGATGAAGGAATATTTTTTAGGATATTCTACTAAGAGAAAAGCTTATGAATGTTTGAACAAGTCTTCAAACAAGATCATTAAAAGTGAAACCATAAGAGTTGATGAATTTGTTGAGAAGAATGACGATAAAAGAAAAAGAGAACCATAAGACTACATTATGTTTATTTACATTGAAGATCCTAACACTTTTCCTGAGAAACTACCTAACATTACCAAGCAACAGGGCAATGTTACCGAGCATCAGGATGCACCAATGGAGAATCAGGAATATGTTGAAACTAAAGATCATAATCATACACCAACTGGAGAACACAATGAAGAACACACAATGGAACCCATAATTGAAAAATATGTAAGAAGATATCATCCACACAATTAGATTATTGGAGACAAGAGAGTTGGCATGATGACACGAAGTAATTTGAATGATAACACATGTTTGATTTGTGACTTTGAACCTAAAAGTGTTAGAGATGCACTTGCAAATGATGAATGGATTAAGGCAATGAATGAATAAATTGAGCAAATACAAAAGAACAAAACATGGATGTTGGTACCAAGACCGAGTGATAAGAATGTAATTAATACCAAATGGATATTCCAAAAAAAATTGAATGAGAATGGAGATGTTACACGAAATAAGGCAAGACTAGTATGCAAAGGGTATGCACAAGAAGAAGGTATTGACTATGGAGAAACTTTTGTGCCCATTGCTAGACTTGAAAGAGTTAGAATATTTCTTTCTTACGTTGCTTACACAAGATTTAAATTATATCAGATGGATGTTAAATCTGCATTTATGAATGAGATACTGGAAGAAGAGGTATACATTGAACAACCTGAAGGTTTTGTTGATCCTAATCAGAAAACCATGGTATGTAATTTGGACAAAGCTTTGTATGGATTGAAACAAGCACTGAGAGCATGGTATGAAAGACTACACTCCTATCTTATTAGTATTGGATTTGTTAGAACAAGTGATAACAACAACTTGTACTTGAAATGAGGAACTGATGATAAGATTCTTATTGCTGAAATTTTTGTTGATGATATCATATTTGGAGGTAATGATAACTTATGCAAATCATTCACTGATGAAATGAGAAAATAATTTAAAATGTCAATGTTTGGAGAGATCAAATTTTTTCTTGGCTTGCAAATTTTACGACAAGATGAAGGCATATACATTACTCAATAAAAGTATATCATGAAAGTACTGAAGACATTCAGAATGGAAGATTCAAAACCAGTTAGTACACCTATGGTCACATGATGCAAATTGACAAAAGATGATTAGAAAACTGAGGTAAATCAGACCTTGTATAGATCTATGATTGGAAAATTAATGTATGTTGTACACACAAGACTAGATATTGCACATGCAGTTAGAATTGTAGCAAGATTCTATGCTAATCCTAAAGAATCACATATGAGTGTTGTAAAGAGAATTTTTAGATACTTGAAGAACACTAAATATTATGGATTTTGGTACAAGAAAGAAGGCAAGTTTGAACTAAAAGTTTACACAGATGTTGATTGGGCTGGGAACATTGATGATAGAAAGAGCACTACTAGTGGAGCATTCTTTGTGGGAGAAATATTAGTTACTTGGATCATTAAGAAGCAAAAATGCATATCTCAGTCAACTCCAGAAGTGGAATATGTTGCTACTACTGCAAACTGTTCAAACATTGCATG
This sequence comes from Thuja plicata, assembly GCA_018584345.1. Taxonomy (NCBI): domain Eukaryota; kingdom Viridiplantae; phylum Streptophyta; class Pinopsida; order Cupressales; family Cupressaceae; genus Thuja; species Thuja plicata. The sequence continues at coordinate 808,189 of MU226568.1, read as the reverse complement.
GATACAACAACTTTTGAAAGGAATGAATGAAGAGATCATTGACCCAATGATAATTTATTGTGATAATACTAGCACAATTAACATTTCTAAGAACTCTGTGATGTATGAAAAAACAAAGCATATACCTATAAAGTATCACTACTTGAGGGAACAAGTACAAGAAAAATAAGTGACATTGGAATATGTACAATCAAAAGAACAACTAGCTGACATATTCACTAAACCATTACCAAAGGATACATTTGAGTACTTGAGGAATAGTCTAGGGGTCTGTCCCTTGTCTATCAGTCACTAAGTTGACTAGGAGGTTGCAACAACCTACATTTTATCAGAATATCAATCATGTTGATGCGAAATGAGAACTGGACCAACATTGCATATCAATACATTCAAGGTACCTGATCTGAACCGCAAACTAGAGATATTTTTTGCTACTGAAGAGCTGTATATTTTATTTTTGGCATTGCTATCAAAGGGAGATAAGATTTAATGAAATATCTATCCACTGCATAGGAGAAAAAGAGAAAAGGAGAAAAGAGAAAGGGAGAGAAATGAAAATATCTATCTGTTAAAGGGTGAAAAGATTTTACAGATAATGGGAGAGAATAAAAATGACATATCTATCTACAAAGAGCGAGAAGATTGAAGAACACAAGAGTGAAATATGTAGGGAGAGTCTGCATGGTGAGTTTTAATGTCGTGTAGTGATTAGACAAATTATATGTACAAGCTTACCGAGCTAAAAAAATTTGCATACAGTTTTAGAATTGAAGTTTGGTATTCTATGGAATTTTCATATTGCATATTTCATATTGTGTTGCCATCAATGCCAAAGGGAGAGATTGATGAACTACAACTGATTGTATATTTGAAGTCATTGAGTTGATGATCAACCGAGTTACTAATGTGATGATAGACATTAACTAGTTAATTTATTATCATTGATGTCGACTTGTTTTGATTATCATCATGGTTACAAACATCTATTATAGATTGAAGATCTAGAATAAACAAATTTTATGCAGTCGGTAATTGAAAAATTATGTATACACTGAGTCAGAACAGTGGATACCGAGAAAACACAATGCATACCAAGTTTAGTGTTAACCAAGATAGGTATCACTGACGTATCACGATATTGGCCAAGTAAATAAACTGAAGGCCGACTAAAATGATGAGCTGGAATATTATTTATTATATCAAGGTTATTGATAAGGTTTTTATGTTGATCAAACAACTATGAAAATTCAAGATGATCGGACAAAGGAGATTGAAATGTATTTTTGACACAACTATCGAGGAAGTTTGAAGCAACAAAATCAACAATGGAGATTAAGAGGAAAAATCTAAGGATGGAGATGAAATAGTTTATGATGTTTATATAAGAAAAGAGAGATTCATTATTAAAATACGTGTGCACATATACATATTGATTGAGAGATTAACTTCATGCATGGCTAATCAAATTGGTTGAAGACAGAACAGAGCATTTCTGCAGACATCACCGAGTGATAGAGAAAGAGCATTTACCAAGCAGAACAAAGTACGAAGAATCAGAGGAACTAAAGTGAATATTGTTCAAAGGTATTATTTTTCTTAGCATAGATCTAAAAATGTGCAAATAGAGTTGTATTTGAGATAGATCATTATTGTATCAGTTTAACCATTATTACAGATAAATCTCTTAACTGACTAGGACTTAACAATATTTTTTTGTTATGACATTCAATGAATGTTGATTGTTTTCTTTTTGACCCCATAGTGAATGATTGGTCAAGGGAGAACTATTAGTGATAAATCCTCTAACCAGGTCACACCTAACAGTGTGCATTGTAACCTTTAATAGGGTTGGCTCTTAACCGAGCTCACTTCAGAAGAGTGAATTATTTTGGGTTACTGGTTGTAGGTAGTTTTCCCCTTAGCAGGGTTTCCACATTAAAAATATGTGTTCATGTGTATGGATATATTGGATTGTTATTTTTCTTTACACATTACTTTATCTGCATTGATCGGTAATCACAGTATATGTTTTACTGCTACTTGATAGATGAGTTGGAAGATGAGTTAGTAGATGAGTTTGAGATCACATTTTATATTTCACTGAGTTGATTTATATGTTTAAAATTGTTTTTATATATATCTGGGAGTATTTGGGACTGTAGGATAACTGGAACTATTTGATTCACCCCCCCCAGTTATCTAACAAATATCTGTAATGGATAAAAATGTAATATAAATGTATATGCAATGGAAGAAAATGGAGGTATTGGTTAGTATGTATATATATTGGAATAAATGGTGTTGATGTGTTTAAAGGTTTTGGGGGAAGATAAGATCCTCCTCCTAGCCCCCAAATTTCACAAAGGAAAGATCAACTTTGATCAACCATAAGAAAATGATTAATGCACAAATGCCTCAATCGATCGGAAGTAAGAAGAAAGAAGAAAGCCTTAAATTCCCAAATTATGGATAAAGAGTATATAATAGATTTGAATTGACTTAAACCTTAATTGAAATGAATTGAAGACAAGTACTAACCTCAAAATATAGTAGATCTGGAAAAGCCTATTTTCTGATGTATGTGTCAGGTTTCGGGAAATTCTGCAACTGGATATGGAACAAAAACACAAAGACAAACAAAACCCAGAAATATTTTCCTTTTTTGAGTCAAGTTGACCTTGAACCAAATGCGAGGGCACAATTGTACCCCAAAATGTTAACCTTGACCTGCATTGCTCTAACAAAAATTTTGTTCATGGATCCTGAAAGTTGGCCGAAAAGGGTATCCAAAACTGCTCTTAAATTCGCTGTCCTGTACTTGTACTTGAAAGAAAAATGGTTTTTTTTGTTGGGGGGGGGAGGGATTTGCCTTGGTCAAACCCCAGTTTCATAATTAACCTTAAAATATAATAGAAAATGCATAAATAAACAAAGCAAATAAACAAATTCACCTTTCTTGTATAGAAACCCTTGTGGAGGATTCAAGTCCTTGGATCCACATGTATGTATGCACCAAATGAATGTAGAATGTAGAATTTAGGATGTATGATGTCTCAAATCAATTTATTTTACATCTTTAACACCAATCTTGAAAATATATTAGAATAGGAAGAGGCTTGCATGGATGTGGATGGAGAAATCTTCAACAAGAGGGCTCCATAGAGCTTGAATCCTTCAATTGATACTAATGGATCTCCTCGATGAATTGAATGCTTGAAGGTGATTGAATGCTTGAATTATTGATATTAGATGATTTCTTCAATAGATTATTGGCTTGATTCAAGTCTTGCTTCTGATCTTGTCTTTCACACTTCATATTCACTTAGCAAGAATGAGAGGAGAAAGCTTCCTTATATACAAATCTAGGGCACAATCTTCTAGAGAGGCCTACATAGGAGAATTAATTTAAAATTATACCTATACCCCTAGAAGTGGACCTATATTAAATATAATTTCAAGATTCATTTCCTCAAAGACCGAACTAGTCGACTCGGAAGCGGGAATTAAATCTTTTTGAAGCCCGACATTCGGGAACCCCAAAAACTTGAAATTTGGACCCTAGGTCAAGGTCAAGATCAACTCTGACCTAGGTTAGGGTCAAGGTCAACCTTGACCTAGGTCAGGGTCAAGGTTGACCTTGACCTAGAAGGTTGACCTTGAACCTGAGGTCAATAAACTCAAATCTGCAGATCAGGGTGCCAAAAATAGATCGGAGAGAAGTAGAAAATGGTGCAGAATAGGGGGAAAGCTAGATCCAAGACAAAGACCTATTCAAGGCACTTGACATGAACCCAAACCACTTACTCAAAGGGATAAACCAGTCCAAAATGGAAGTGCTTCCATTTTTTGACGATACAATATCATAGCCCATATTGTAAGTAGCCTTTGATGTAGAAGGAGAAGGTGATTCAGTTTGAGGTTTGTGAGTGTGTATTATATAAGGAGGAATAGAGGTACGTGTGTATTATATAAGTAGGAATAGAAGTAGGAATATTCTCTTTGAGGAGATGATCATGCTCATATTATTTAGGTGGTGAAGAAGACAAATCATCTAGGAAATGTCAAACATCTGGATCATGGAGAATGTTTTGAAGGTTTGGATTGGAAGTATTCATGGAATGATCACTAGGATCTTGATTTTGAGGAATAGGATTAGGAATATTATGATTATCATTAGGCTCATTAACAAAGACTCTTATGTTATCTATATATGTCACGCATTTTGTTAAAATTTGAATAAGAATAACACATAAAACATTGATAATGGTCTTGAAATATGCCTTGTAAGGAAGAGATATATTATTTAACTTCATTATACCATATAAAAGAATACCATGAAGGAATACAAACATAATGAAATTCAATAATTTGTGATTCACTTCATGTGTTTGATAAAGAGAGGCAAGAATGAATGTAAGAACATAAGTAATTGCACACTAATCCAATTTAGAGAGTTCCACACTAACAAACATACAACTAGATCTCAAAATAGGAATGCAATATAACACAAAAATTAGAATGTCAATGTTATAAAGCTATGAATGAGAACAAGGAGATCTAGACACCAAATTAGAATAGGGATGTAATACATCTGGTTCACCAGAAATGTACAAAATAAAATGGTGGATGATGCTAGGATGAAGATCACTCACCAAATTATAAGATACATTGGAATACAAAACTTCCAACAAGGTGATTCCTATTAGCAAAACTGAGAGAGTAAGGGTGGTAATGCGAGATCTATACCATGTAGGGTTTTGGATTGCTTTATGATAGAGATGATGAGGAAAATGAAAATTTGATATGATATGTAAATTTGATCTATGAAAGTAAGGGTAAAACATGAGAAATTAACTTATCTTGAAGAGACAAGAGGCAAAATGACCTTCAAATATGATTTTAACTATTGTAGAGGTGTCAGAATCTAGTATAACTCCAGCTCTGGCATTCTGATGCATGTAACTGTAATCACCTAAAATTGGTCTAGTCTAATCAAGAGGCATAAATCTCAATTGAATTTCCCTAGGTCCTAATCAAGGAGAAATCTAAATCAAGGTGATTGAATTAGATCAATTTAATTTCATAATTCATCAATAATTGAATATAAATGATCTAAAATCAAGAGTGAATTAATTCATTAATTAATCCCATCCTAATTAATTAAATCAAAATAGAAAATACCATGGCTAGAGTAATTAATTAATTATCTTAATATTCTCTCCACATGGAATAAAAGTCAACACATCAACCAATCAAATTGAAGGACATGGATTTCTCAAGTTTGAATATCAACCACACATCTCCAATTGAATCTCAACCACACAATTCAAATTTGAACTTTTCCCTCCAAGAGAGAATCTATAAAATTATCTCAATCAAGGCATTATGCATTCATCATTCATTTTGCAAGTAGATCATGCTAGTTTGAATTCATAGCCATTTCATTTTGAGATCATTTAGTATTAATTCATCTTTATAGATAAATATCAATTTGATTCATAGCTTAAATCATATAGAAGCATAATTTGAATCAATTAGCTTGCATTCTATCTTAATTGCATACATTTCAGATCAATTACATCAATTTAGCTTGATATCTTCATCATGATCATGTAAATTTACATAAATTAAGATTCATTTTATTAAAATCCTTCTTGAGTGTCATTTAGTGATCTAGTGCCTAATTATAAGAGAAATTTTAATTAGATAGTAATCTTCATATCTAGAAGGGAATAATTTGATTTCCATTGTTTGATTTGATAGATTTATTTATACTGACAATTGATGTAATGAGTTGTTAAAGTGTTGTGTTGCAGGTTATTTGTAGGTACAATATTTACACACACATTTTTGGAGCCCACCATGGGGCCCTAGGCCATGATTTTTGTCATTGTTTGACAAATTGTGCTTGCAAGTTGTAAACATTGTAGAAGAGCTTCATTTCTAGTTATCTGGTTTTATTTTTTATGAGTATTCCTTCATTTCTGGTCCTTAATTCTTCATTTACAGTCTCCATTACTTTGTTTCTAGGAAGAAGAAATTTCACTATAGTCTCGTCTTTTGAAAATCCTTTTTAATTTATGGGAGATTGCTCATTTCCGGTAATCTTTTCTTTGTTTATGGAGAGTTCTTTCATTTCCGCTAATAATTGCTTCATTTTTTAAGAGTTCTTTCATCTTTAGTAAACTTTACTTCATCTCCAGAAAACAAATTCATCTTTGGTAAGTGTTTCTTCATTTCTAGGGTGAATTGACAAAGCCTTTAAGTTTTTAGTCATAATTTTGATTCTAACCTCTAATTGATTGATCTTTTTGTGTTATGATCTGATTCCACTATGCATATTGAAGAATTTAACAAGTTTTTGCAGGTTGATTGTCAAAGATCAAATCAAAATTGAAAACTACTAATGGAATTTATGAATCAGGGTGTCTAGATGACTTCAAGAAAAGCTTGTGTTTTCATTAGCTTGATTTCTAGGAACTTAGATTAATTAGAAGGACTATTTGTAATGATTTTTGAAGCAATAGGGGATTACACTCTTGTCTCTTATAGACAATCAGAAACCTATACTTGCTTAATTTGTGATTTGTGAATAAATCCTAGGGGAAAGAACATGTGTTTGATGTTCTTGGGAGAAGAAATATGGTAGGATAGTATTATATTGTCTCTTAAAGACAATAAGAAATCCTGACCCCTAGTTTTCATTCATTTTCATTTCATTTTTACCTTGTAGAGGGTCTGTCACAATGGGAAAAAGTACTCACTGATTGGTTCTATTTAAGGTATCAAATACTAGGCAAGTACCATAGCTCAAGGATTAGACATCCAACCGAGTAGTTATCCTCCTCTCTATAAACTCATTTAATTTATCAACCCAGGGACGTGTTACTTGAAATGGGTCAGTAAAGTATATGCACCAAGGATTTTAACTCAGACCACGCTATGGCTACAGGAACAAATTTCTTTTGAAGGGAAACTATTCTATGGCTGCAGGAAGTAAATTAATTTTGAGAAGAGACTATTTTAAAGCTGTAAAGAATGCTAGGAAGGAAATGAAGAAGTTAAATATCTTGAAGGAACACTATAACTTGAAAATATTGGAAAACATAATCATATTATTTCAACAGCTTTGCCTCGTTGGCTGCAGGAAGTTCTAGACTACCCTGTGGCTTGTGGCTGCAGGAACTGTATTAACACCAGAGTTATAAAACCAAAATGCAAGGAACTTAAACTATATGCAAATTATCCTATCTAGATAACCTGGATTCCTCACCAAGTGGCCCCCCTTGGGTGAGTATCCAAACTCAATTATGCTAAACTATAGATTTAAAACTTCAATCTCTATTGATAAAAAATGTATTACAAATTCAATTGTAAAGAAAAGAGAATGTAAACTATACCTGATAACGCCCTCCTTCACACATAGGAGAGGGGCTTTATTTAAAAGAAAAAATTATAGCTGATATCTAGTCACACCATAAAGATAGGTGGAAATTTTATTATAACCCTACTAAACATGGAAGGAAACTACAAAACTGGAGATTGAATTGATCCATGAAAGAGGAAGGAAATGCTTTTGACAACAAATCCAACTTCCCACTCTTCCCTAGATTTCCTCAGAGAATTTATTATGATTCCTGGTCCTTGCTTTCTTTCTACCACCTTGATCATCCTAAATCCATCTATGCTACGCCTGAGGCTTCCCCGTATGCACCTGCTGTAAGACCGGGTCGAGCGTCCAGAACATGGGCACGATCTACCTGGTCAAGGTAACGATTGATAATTTGGTGTGCTACACTCTAGATGTTAGAGACATTTATGATAACAAACATCAATATACACATTCATCATTCATGTTTAAACAATAAATTTATTTCAAAAAGACATAGCTATATTTCCAAAATAAGTAATCTAGTATCTTCATCTAGGCGTAACATGTTTAAGTATTTCCAATCACAAAATAGGTTTGGTGAAAACATACAACATAACAATAAATATAAGTAAAAGTATGTGGAAAATCATAATAAGCATGATGAAAACATGGAAAAGATCCTAGCAAGAACATGTCCTAGGGCTTCTATAGAATGGCATTAATATGCCCTATCATTTTTCCCCCTATGAAGACCAATGTCTGTCCTCAGGCACCAAAACATTCCTGATCTTCACAAGTACTTGAAGATCCCCTTCCTATGTCTCACTAGTCATAGAGGTGCCCACACACCAGTAATAACCATTGGTGCACTCCATCTTGATTTCCTTTCTCATTTCCAGTTGTTCATCTACCTCATTGTCAATACAACTATATTGTGGCCATAGGAGAAGAGGGGGTTGGAAGGAAAGTGGAAGCCACCTTTCAGGACAAGGTTTCTTACCCAGGCATAGGTACCATTGAAATCTCTATACAACAACTCTTAAGTTGATAAGGTTGTGAGGCTCAGCCTTCTTTAATTCCAATGGTAATCTTTCCCATCTTTGTCTCAACCCTTCCACTGCCCTGTTCCCATCCGATAAGGAGAGCTATTCAAATGACGCAAATACCTCTTCCCTATTGTTCAGTATCCTTTTTTTGTGGGTAGAGTCTTTCATCCCATATACTATTTCCATCCAATCACAATATATCCTACGGGGATTACCACTCTCTGGTCGTAAGGGTAGTGTGATATTTTGTTCCAGTCCCTTATACTTTCACAATTGTTCCCCATAGTTAATCTCATGATTAGACCAAGAAAGTAAAGTGGACAAGTAGACATCTCCAACAAACAACAAAGGATTCAAATCGATTTTAGAGAGAACAACATAATTATGAAGGTGAAGTTCATGCAACAAATCCTGAACACAGTCTTGGGATTGATCATATGTAGCCACAAACTCCTGTGGTGAATCTATGCCTGTGTGTAGATTCTGAAGGACCCTCATCAATTTATACATGAGAAACTACTCTTTCAAGCACAAAGCGTAGACCTTAGGAGGTGATCTTCATTCTATCAATTGTGGGATTAGATGTATAACCAAATCTAATTTTCTCTATAGCAACTGCACTTCTTGTTGTTTCCTACCTAATTCTCTTTTTAATCTATCCTTTTCCAACTCCCACATTGAATTTTCATATTGCATTTGATTAAAATAGTCAATGGAAAGGGAGTTTAGTGTTACCTGACTCTTTTGAACTGAAGTAGCTATAGTGACTTGTTCTGCTGTTGTGATTGTGCCTGACCCATCAATGGGTAATTCTTTTAGGGTTGGAACTAGGGAATATTTCCCTTGATCGACTTCCTGCTGAGAGGAAGGCATATCTATAGCTTTAGTGTATTCCACCTCCATGCATGTTGTTTCCAAATTTAGTATTTTTGTGTCCCTTTCCTCAGTTGTAGGATCTATTTCCATGATGTCTGGACATTTTGTACATGGGCTTCCTACTTGTGGTTTTTCTTTTAAAGATTCCTTACTTGGATCTTTAGGAGATGAACCAATCATCGTAGGTGAGCCCATTTTGTCTTCCTGAGGTGTGCTCAAATGACTACTTTGTCGTAGAGGAATTTCCATAGATATAGTGGGGTGCTTGTGTGATTTTCCCTATTTCTTCATCGGCATGGCTACAGGAGAAACAAGGTTTTATGATAAAACAAGAGTTTTCTCCTTATCATCCACAACTATCTTTGCCTTACCCTTTTTATTCCTCTAGGCACTTTGTAGGGTCTCTAAATACAAAGAACCCTTGCTATGACCACTCTCTAGGATAGGGTTTGGTTTACCTGGAGTGTTTTGCTTCAATTCAGCCTTTGAATAAGATGGAATTTCATGCATGGGCTCCAGAATAATGGTTTCGTCCTCATCAGGTGCATCTTCCCTAGGAGCATTTTCTTGTGTTTCTTATAATCCAAGTTGTGGCCCTTCACCTCGTAACTAGACATGGGGTGTGGCAATAAATTCATCCCATGTCATAGGAGAACTATCCTGTAAATACCTCTATACCAGAAGTTTTATCAACCCATGGTGAGTAGCTGCGTTCAATTTCCCCTTTCTAAAGTTTCTTCTGAGCTTAGTTGCAACAAAGAATACATGAAATTGGGTACATTGACAAGGCGGTCATGCCATAAATTACTCAACAGTTTAAAATTCACAGCATGCAAGTAGGAAAATTTCCCTTCACAAGTAATGTACCTTATCACATGGACAGCCAGTCGGGAGTAATCCTCTAGAAGAGATGTTCTCTTTGCCCCTTGCTTACTGGTTTCTAATGCATTGTGTGTGGGCAAGGAGAATTCTACCCTAGCTGCTCATGCATCATGCTCATGTGAAAACACTTCACCTATAGCAAAAAGTCCTAAAACCTCTACAATTCATGCTTCTGAAGCTTCTACCCTTAATCCCTTCACATAAGAAACTCCATTGCTATAAGTGCGCAAGAATTCCACTTCTATAGCCTCATCGTAACCACAGAGCCTGACAAAATAAGTAAGCCAGCCCATGCGGTTAAAGACTTGGAAACTCTCTTGACCTGCAATAAAGATGAGTGATCCCCTGGCTCATGGCATATTGGTCGTCCTCCCATTGTTACTGAAAAACTCTACACCCCATTAAAAAATCCAAATCACTTGAAACTTCCTCTACAATTGAAAACTAATTTTTCAAAAATCTGCTCTCTGTATCCTCAATAATAATTTTGTCCTCTTGTGTTTCCTTGTATTCTGCCTAAGATTAAGAATGAATAATTCTAGATAAAATAGGGTTCTGGGGATTATAGCAGAGGAGAAGTTTGAAAAGCCAGAGCTGGGAATATGAGATGGGTTTGAAAATTAAAAACTTAGCAGAGAATTTCACATTATTTGGGGTTGTCACATCAAAAAATTGCAAAATGACTATGCAGTACTGCTTATGCAAGGGTTATCATGGCAAAAAAATGAGTTAATGAGTTAACAAACTGCCCCCTACAAAAATTATGAAAGGTGTCCTCACATGTATGGTTAGGAAGTACAACAACACTCAGATGGAGAACTAATATTAATTACAATGTAATGTATAATAATGTCTAATGAATAAAAAATATTGCAAACAATAAATGAAGGCATACCTAGAGAGTAATCATGAATAAATTCCCAAATCTAGAAAGATCGGATGATGTGTGCAAAGTGAAAACTAATGGGTGGCATAATAATGATGGGACGCGTAAGTGAAAATGGAAGAAAAGATTGATGGGATGTGATGTGATGGTGACTTTATTGCAGAGAGCTATTTTTGTGAGAAACAAAAATTTCATTATGAATGATGTGCGGTGAAGTTAAAGAGATGATTGAAGAAAAAATTCGCCCCACTTACCTGCAGGAGTTTTGTCGGCTAGAGGAGGTCCATTGGCTGCAAGAGTATCTTCATCTGGAGGATTTTTGTCGGCTGCAGGAATGTCTTCAGCTAGAGGAGGTCCATTGGCTGCAAGAATGTCTTCAAATTACTGCAAGAAATCTTCTTTAGTGGTGGTTTTATGGTACAGATGAAGTCTGTGACCATTGACCAATAACTTGAAGTGGACAGAGTCAATTGTAGACAATTGGACTACACCATTAGCAAACACTTTGTCAACCTCATAAGGGTTGAGCCAACGAGTTGTAAGCTTACCTTGATTCTCTTGAAACTAAGAGTCATATAGAAGTGCCCATAAACCATCTTAATGCATACTCTTTAAGAGTTACAGGAAATAATTTGAGCCTATGGGCATTCATGGTGTATTCGTAACTATGACAGAGGATGTCAAACTCAAAGAGAAAGGTATCTAGATCTTTAGTCACTAGGCCATAAAATTTGGGAAGAGTTGATGAGGGAATATTTTTGAGGTTGTTTTTATCATGCTGATTAGTAATGGGAAATGGAAAGGAAGGGGGATTCGCCATCCTGGGCAGACACTGAGGACAACCTTGTGGTTGGTAAACAACTAGAGGTAGTGGATTTTCTTTTTGATTGTCCGAGTTTTGGATTCTGAGATTGGCTAAGGCTTCTACAAATTGATTAAAATCCATTTCACCTTTTATAAGGTGAAAGTTCAGCGCATCAGCTTCTGAAGATGATGATGATGATTCATATAAAGGAAGGCTAACAATTACATCCATGATTTGACCCTCCTCTTTGTCTTCATCTAGTACAAAGATATCTCCTAAATGACAATTGGGGTAGCTAGGTAGGTACCTTCCTAGAGCATCTCTTCTTCTTCTATGCATACAGGTAAGTGAAAAATTTCAGCGGTGGAGTGAAAGACTTTTTTTTATAGAAAACCCTATTTAAAATGGATGTGCATGCTGGAATTGAAATCTACCAATGGCTAAGGGAAAACACTTGGCTTGACACCATCCCTGGGAATGGCACCAAAAATGATTGGTTCTATTTAGGGTATTAGATACTAGGAAAGTACCATAACTCAGGGATTAGACATCCGACCGAGAAACTATCCTCCTTTCTAGAAACCCATTTAATTTATCAACCTAGGGACATGTTACTTGAAATGGGTCAGAAAATTATATGCACAAAGGATTTTAACTCACACCATGCTGTGGATGCAGGAACAAATTGGTTTTGAAGGGAAACTATTCTACGGTTGCAGGAAGTAAATTAATTTTGAGAAGAAACTATTTTAAAGTTGTAAATAATGCTGGAAAGGAAATGTAGAAGTGAAAGTTATTGAAGGAACACTATAACTTGAAAATATTGGAAAACATAATCATAGTGTTTCAATAGCTTTGCCTCTTTGGCTACAGGAATTTCTAGACTACCCTACGGCTTGTGGCTGCAAGAACTATATTAACACCAGAGTTATAAAACCAAAATGCAGGGAACTTAATCTATATGCAAATGATCTTATCTAGCTAACTTGGATTCCTCACCAAGTGGGCCCCCTTGATTGAGTATCCAAACTCAATTATTCTGAACTGTAGATTTAAAACTTCATTCTCCATTGATCAAAAATGTGTTACAAATTCAACTACAAAGAAAATAGAATGTAAACTATAACTGATAATGCCCTCCTTCTCACGCAGGAGCGGAGATTTATTTAAAAGAAAAATGTCTAACTACTATCTAGTCACACCATAAAGATAGGCAGAGCTTTTATTATAACCCTACTAAACATGAAAGGAAACTACAAAACTAGAGATTGAATCGATCCATGAAAGAGGAAGGAAATGCTTTTGATAACAAATCCAACTTCCCACTCTTTCCTAGATTTCCTCAGAGAATTTATTATGATGCCTTGTCCTTGCTTTCTTTCTACCACCTTGATCATCCTAAATCCATCTGTGTTGCGCCTAAGGCTTCCCTGTATGTACCTGTTGTAAGACCGGGTCAAGCATCCAGAACATGGGCATGGTCTACCTAGTCAAGGTAATGGTTGCTAATTTGGTGCGCTGCACTCTAGATGTTAGAGACATTTATGATAACAAACATCAAGATACACATTCATCATTCATGTTTAAACAACAAATTTATTTCAAAAATACATAACTATATTTCCAAAATAATTAATCTAGTATCTTCATCGAGGTGTAGCATGTTTAAGTATTTCCAATCACAAAATAGGTTTGGTGGCAACATGCCACATAACAAAAAATATAAGTAAAAGTATCTGGAAAAGCATAATAAGCATGATGATAACATGGAAAATATCCTAGCAAGAGCATGTCCTAGGGCTTCTATAGCATGGCATTAATATGCCCTATCACTCACCCTGCGAGAACGACCCAAGTGGGAACAAAGATAAAGCCAAGCTCTTCACACCCACTATAAACAAATACCTTCTTAAGATTAAAGTATTGAAGGGAAAATATATCTTATGCCTGGTCTCTTATGGGGTCTATAGGACCTAAATAGCTTTTACGCTACCACGAGGCCTTGTATTTACATGCGTAAAATTATTTTTAATGGATGTACTTACTAGACACCCTATAATAGTGGCCACTTGATTAACCTCTAAAAGTATCATAATATTTTTGCAAGAAGGGGGAAGATTCTCTCCTAAAGGTACTCACCATAAGTATCTCCTTGAGTTTTTTTTAAGTGGATAATACAACATTGGAGGTCTCATTACATAGTCTCATTTGATTGTATTGTGCATAGCTCTTTCTAAAGGCAAAAAAATGAGTGCCCTTATAGGGTGACATGTTGTGTGACCCAACGAGATATCAAGTTGTGGGAAAAGTATTTTATTACTCAGCTGATTCCTTAGGGTTAAGCATGTTTTCTCTTGTCTTCATTTGTGACAATACGTATGGAAATCTCAAAGAGCATACACTCATTGTTAGGACCTTAAGACCAAGACAAGTGCTTGTACTCTATTTTGTATGTGTGTGACATTGTCACTACAAGAATCTACCTTTCAAACACACTTGGAATAAAATAAATGCTCACTGTTAACAGACTGCAAACCTAAATCTTATAGTTTCATTTTCTATATGAACAATCACGTTTCCAACTTTGGAGTTTCATTTCCTATCACTATTGTTTTGTATTTGATCCAAGAAGTTTCATTTTTGGTGTTTAAAATCTCGTTTCTCATCAAATTTTTTTCCCATGTTCTTGATAATTTTCATTTTCAGTGACTGTTCTTGCATTTTTTGGGATAACGTTTCATTTTTGGGGATTCTTGTTTCATTTTTAGGAAACTTTTGCATTTTTGGTTGATTTTGTTTAATTTATGGAGAAAATTGTTGCTTTCTCATTTCTAGGAAAAAAACCATTTCTGTATAGTTTTCACCAAATTAGATCATATTATCAAATACCCTTTTGGGTCCTCTATCTATTTATATCATTGCAATCATTCAAATAAGGTCCTAGTATCTTGATGTAATCATGTTTGGTTAGCTTGATCATTAATTCTTCATCATTCTAGTGTGTCAACTTGTCTTATCTAATCGATCAATCCTTGTATCTGATTCTAAGACGTCACTATTAGGTAATTAAACCTCATCATAACATCTTGAATCACACATCATCAATCCTCAACCAATGTTTTTATCTTGGAAAAGTGTTACACTATCATCAACTTGCATCTTGATCAATTCAATTTGTGTGAACATAGCTTTTCTATACTTGATTTTTCATGCCATTTAGAACCAGAAGTTATTATCAAAAATATGATCCTAATTCAAAAGGGAAATCTCTAGAAACTCCCCCTCACAAACAATCCCCATTTCAACAAACTTCATCTCAGAAACAATATTCAAGTCATTGACAATCCTCTTCAAATCATCAACAATATTCCTCAAGTCATCAAAATAATTCCAACATGTCGGGATATGATTGGGGACATAAAAAAAATCATAACACTCATAGAAATCACAACACACATGACAACAATTTTGATGAGGAAATCATGGAAGAAGATATTTGGAAGTGTCAACAAGATAATAACTTCAAAAATATGATGCAAATGATCTTACAACTAGATAAAGAAAAATATTTTATGCATCTTTCTTCCATGGGAGTAAAACTTCCTAAGGATTTGATATTGACACTCATACCGCAAGAGGAAGAAACCCCCATATCTCTTCTTACGAAGCAATTGCATGACATGCAATCTCAGCTCCTGGAGCTGAAGAAAGAAAAGGACAAGCCCTCAAGCAAATATTCATTGGAAGCCATATGTCCTTTCCCATTCGATAAAGACTTATATACACCACCTTTTCCATCAAAAGTGTATATCCCTCAGTATAAAAATTACACTGGAGATAGTGACCCACAAGACCATGTTAGAGAGTTATGCACTCTTAGCATATAATTCATGCAAGATCAGACTTATTTGATGAGTTTATTTTGAGAAGTTTGGGTGGTTCCTCTATGGAATGGTTCTATAAGCTACCTTCAGGTAGTATTAGGTCATTTGAAGACTTAATCAAACAATTCATTCAGCAATATTCTTACAATATCAAACATTTTTTCACGATGTTGGTTCTTTGTAACATATTCCTTAAAAGGTTAATAATAATATATGCATGATATCCTCAAAAGGTTCTTGAAAATAAAAAGATGGGTATCTTTAACAATAATCTAATCTCGAAGATGAATTTTGCACTTTGAATGCAACGTTGAAGGACCTTCAATGAAATGATGGACATTGCCATAAAAGTGGAAGATTTTTTGATAGGAAAAGGAGAAATCAAGATCTATAAGGAAAAAATATTCTCCAATAATACTAAGCCAACTCACAATAACAATGATAAATCCAATTTTTGGAATAAGAAAAAAATGTGGTGAATGATGGAGTTGTAGAATCATCTCATATCAAACAAAATAAATCAGTCTTTAATTTCTCAAGTAACATTCAAGCTACTAAGACTCCTAACACTACATCTACGTCCAAAGTCAATCATGGATACAACAAAGATAAATCACCTTGGGCATCTGGTCCTAAACAAACATTTACTCCTCTTGGAGAACCATTAGAAGAAGAACTGAAGACTATTCCAACATACAAGATTATCACATTGCCCGAGTCATGACCTTGGGAACTACAAATCAAGTCAAATTGGTGGAACGACAATCATTACTATGAATACCACTACAATAAAGGTCACAAGACAAATGAATGCATGAAACTCAAGTATGTGATTCAGGATCTCATTGATAATGAAACAATCATAGTTGATGGAAACAAGACCAATGATGATCATACAACATTCAAAGAACCTCTACCTAAATACAAGAAAGGTGGAACATCAAACTCCAAAGATGCTAAAGTTGAATATGCTTATTCAGACAACAATGTGATCAATATGCTCGAACCCTATGAGAATTATGTCAACATCATCATTATCAAAGACCAAAAGGATTTTAAATCTTCTAACATTGTGAAACAAATTCAATCCAAAGTTAATCTCAAGGGTGTCTCATCAAAGAAACCCACATCATCAATACCGGTTACCTCCAAGCAGCTCTAATCATCATCATCATTAAATTACAGCTTGGTGGACCAGCTTCAATGTACCCCCATAGAAATATCGATCCTGTAATTAATCAAAATCTCTCTTGCACATAAGGAGATTCTTGAATTAGCCCTTTTGGAGATAATTATCCCAAAGGATTTGGATGTTACTCGATTCCAAGATATGGTTGGTCATTTGAAAACACCACACTATCTCTCTTTCTCAAAAGAGGATTACAAGTCGCTCAATAATCCACATAACCAACTGATTCATATAGAGGTCCTTATCCATAAGCATCACATCAAACAAGTCTTGATAGATGGAGGCACTGGTTTGAATATTTGTACCTTCAATTTGGTGAAAGCCTTGGGGTTCTCTAAAGATACAATAGATCCTAGAAGAAAAATCACTATTAAGGCATATGATGAAGAAGAGAGATCATCTAAAGGTTTGGTCATATTTCCTATCAGAGTGGGACCTGTTGAAAGAGACATCATTTTCAAGTGATTGATTTACCTCTAGTTTAGAACATCCTATTGGGAATACCTTGGATTCATGATATGTAGGTTTTAACATCAACATACCATCAATGTGTAAAGTTTTTGTACAATGAAGTAGAGGTAAGCATCACAATGGATACTAGTTATTCTTGAAATAAATTGAAACAAGCTATTAATATAATGGTCCCACATAATAGAGAAGCTTAAAAAGGCCAAAAAGCTGAAATCTATAGAGTTGTTGCAATGAGAGGCTTGAAGAGAAATTGATAATTAAGGATACAGGAATGGGATAATACAAACTTGATCCATTTCCATCAATGGGATATCTACCAATCTCTCCTATGTCTTATGGAAAACCATCATCATATTTCAAACCCTCTAGCTCTAACGCATTAACAATATATAATAGAATATTTGTACGAGATGATAATTCCTTAGAAGAGGGGAATGAAGGAAAAGTTGTTCTCAGCTGGTTGTATAGAGATACAAAAACATAATCAACCTAGGAGGTAAAACATATTGAAATATCTCCTAACAAATATGGGAAGGGTTATCACATCATGTAGCAAATGGGATAAAATGTCTAAGGTCCTCTTGGAAAGAATAAAGAAGGCCTTGCTAAACCTATTCATATGGAATTTACAAATCCCAAAGAAAAAATGGGATTAGGTTACAAAGGAGAAGAGGAAGATATCCCCTTAATCTAGAATGGTCCAATCTTTGATCGTGAAGAAGATGAATCTATGGAAGAAGCTGAAATTGTACCATTTTCATATGAAAGGCTTCTATATATACAAGGACAAAATACTACTTATCAACGAGAACCCTATGTACCACAACAATCAAGAGAAATTTCACAATAAGAGGAATTTATATTCTCTCAACAATCATCACATGAAGTGGAACAATACATAAAAGATGAAATCAATAAACCTCAAAGAGAATAGCAAACACAAATGAGTGCAATCATTCAAGGAGAATCATCTTTGTCTCAACAACAACCCATTCAAGATCTTGAGAATAGTCCCAATGAGGAAGAATCACTAGTGACTATTGCACATTTCTTAAATAGATTAGATGATTGTCAAACTAACTCCCATGAGTATGAATTTTAGCAAGAATCTGAAAGTGAACAAGGACAAAGACATCCTCATTAGGGAGAGTTAGTCACCATTACTCATGTTCCAAATATACCACATGCTTCTTAACTTAGCTCTAATGAATATGAATGGGATTGATTGTCTAATACTACAACTAACATTGAGATATATGTGATTCACAAATATACTTATCAACTAGAGGAGGGGAAAATCTCAAAAAATAGGCTAGTCCATCATTGGGGAGAGTTAGTCACCATTACTCATGTTCTAAATATACCACATGTTGCTGAAACTGACTCTAATAAATATGAATCAGATTCATTTTTTGATGCTACAACTGATATTGAGATAGATGTGATTCACAAATATACTTATCAACTAGAGGAGGGGAAAATCTCCAACTATTGCACATTTCTTAAATAGATCAGATGATAGTCAAACTCACTCCCATGAGAATGAATTGAGAAAGAATCTAAAAGTGAACAAGGAGAAAGACATCCTAATAGGGGAGAGTTAGTCACCATTACTCATGTTCTAAATATACCACATGATATCGAAATTGAATTTAATGAATATGAATGGGATTCATTATTCGATGCTACAACCTATATTGAGATAGACATGATTCAAAAATATACTTATCAACCAAAGGAGGATCAAAGAGCCAAACATAGGCCAGTTGAATTAGGTTCATGTATTACTAACAACTAATCTAGTGATGATGCTAGGAATATTAATGGTCTAAATAATCATTTGGAAAGTAACTTACCATAACTCTTCTTACCGGTCATTAGTTTTTATGATAACACGGTGATGTCCCTTCAACCAGTTGAATCCTTATCCTTAATTCATCCTGAACTTATTAAATGGAGCCAAAATAGACCCATGAACCTACTTACCTTTCCCAATGAATATAATTTGGCATGTTACTTGAATGCAATTGAACCCCTTACCTCTTCTAAAAGTGAACCGAGCATGAACATGACAGAGGGGGATATCAATTTTCTCAGTCTAAAGAGAAAAAGAGAAAAAGAACAAGCAATATGATGGTGAAACCACTTAGTGGAAGTATCAGATCCAAAAATAGTAAAAATAAATGACACATCTAATAGTGAAAATCTCTCTCAGACACCCAACGATGGGAATATTGATATTCTCCCTTATCACTTTTAGGAATGATCTGCATTATTTATTGAACCGACACAACCACTTAATGTGGGAAAAGTGTTAGAAATATATTGTAGGCTAGGTGACTGAGAGGGGGGGGGGTGAATCAGGAACCAATAAAACTTATTCACTTTTATCCCTTATTAGATTATCTAATCTGATTGCATGCATGGAACAGAAAAGTAATAAACATTCATAACACTTGACACAATATTTGGTTACCCAGAAACCTTCCAAATAGAAAGTAAAACTGGGGTGGGGATGGTACCCACAAGGTTTAGTACTGCAGTAATAAATTTGGCTGGTTAAGGCTTACAATTGACCACTTTTGATGGTCTTCCCTGTTAGGAGCAATAAGGACTATTAGGTCCACCTTGTGAAAGGATTTATACAATATAATAAAGTATGCACTCTGTTAGGAGATTTGATATGGACTGTTAAGTCCACCCTGGTAAAAGATTTTGCTAATACACCTGTTAGGATGAAATAGTGGATGATCTGCTATGCAAATCTAATTTGTTGAATAAGATCCTTTGAAATAATACTGATCACCTGTATGTGATAGATGAGTCTGTGTTGTTCCTTTATACTATTGTAGCGTTCTAATCAATCTGCCACTTCATATTCGCATATTCATACTCTTACTTTTGCTATTGCTACTTCTCAACATTTGGATAAACAAAGTACCTTATATATATATATCAATTACCTTCATAAGTCAGCTACATAACATATTTAATTAGTATCAAACAATATGTGCTAAGTCAGCCTAATGCTGATACTTGGGTCCAATGATCCACTTGGGTAATATACTGACACTCGGGTGACATAGTGAATTGGCAAATCTGGGACTTGGGTGACATTGGGTGCTCGGGTGACATTGATCACTTAGAGATGGTAACTCGGGTAACACTGGTGACTCGGGTGATACATTTTTGAACTAACTTCTCGGTTGACATTGCAACTGCTCGGGTCACACTTTAAGCTATTGGCTCGGTCAACATTGTATCCATATAAATGACTAAGCATTTTGGCACTAATTGAAAACATGTCTTGCCATAAGGTCAACAATTTGCCCCTTTAAAATTCATGACAAAAACACTTATCATATCCAAAAAATTCTGATCAAACTGCTAAGTCAAATCTCCTCCTTACCATGTGCTTGGGTACTTTCTCAGTTTTGACTACTACTCTGCAACTCAGTTACAACTGACTCTATTTTTGATTTACCAAAACTATTTTTGTAACTCTACTATATA
Source organism: Thuja plicata (assembly GCA_018584345.1). Taxonomy (NCBI): domain Eukaryota; kingdom Viridiplantae; phylum Streptophyta; class Pinopsida; order Cupressales; family Cupressaceae; genus Thuja; species Thuja plicata. Next base: position 787,265 of record MU226568.1, on the reverse strand, counting down.
TATATATATATATATATATATATCTTCTTCTTTGTACATGTATTTCCTCATATATATACAAGTTCTATCTTTCCCCCTTGTATACAAATTCTAACTTTCTCCCTTGTTTTTGACACAAATGACAAAAAGTATATCTACAAGGTAATTCCAAAATATGAGAGGAATGTTGGATGATATCAGTTTTGGTTACTGATCATGTTGTTGATATTCATGTTTTGTCACTGATGTCAACATATATTTCTATGGAGAAGGCAGACTAGCTACTTAGCTGGAAGGAGTGTACGGACACTGTACAAATGATTCAGAATGATCAAAGATGGATTTATGCAAAAGGATGTGTGCTGACCTTATTTCTAAGGTCGCTTGGCTCTATGTTATATACTATGGATGTTACAGTTGATTTGGTGAAGACTAGTTTTCTGGACTGTAACTGTGATTCTGGACAGAGTAGGTCTTTGTGTTTTGGGTATATCTTTCTAGCGAAGATATTTTAGAAATTGTGAGCTTACTGATGGACAACCAACATATGGTAGAGTAATGGGTTGAGTTTGATTTCTATTTGGATACTGATGATGTCAGTTGTGGCATGTATTCTGGAGAAGACCTATTTCCTGGCCAACTTTAGACATGTAGCGTGTGAAATTAATCATAAGCATGAATTACAGATCTAGAAGTATATGTGATGTATACTTGTTATAGATACCATGTGTATCTTAGCAAGGGGCTATGTAATTATTTGTATGATGGAAAGCCTTGATTGACTGACCTAGTTAATTATGTATTAGGAAATCTTAACTGGTCGACCTAATGAATTATTGTAAGAGGGTATATATGAATGATAATTTCTTGTGGAGAATTGTGAGAGAGAAAGACAAGGATAAAGAGGTGTGGAAGTTGTGAATCTTGTTGACTGCTGGATACAAAGCAGAGTTGATACTTCATTGGAATTGACCAAGCAAAGATAGTTGCTATCAGACAGTTCACTGGAATGTGTATTTTCTTTATACACTTGATTTAGATTGTAAATCCTTGAGGGTGGCTTTAACCTTCTTTGGGCAATGTGCCTTAGCAGTGAGCCTACTATTTTCTTTGACTCCTAACAGGGTCTGTCTCCTAACATGAACTGTGTACTGTAATGTTGTAATAAGCTCCTAACAGGGCTAATATATTTTAACAGGGATACTATACTCTCAGTACATTATTTGTGGGTGTTAATTCCCACCGGGGTTTTTCCTTTAACAAGGTTTCCTCAACAACAAATATTGTGTTATGGTGTTGGCAATTAATGTGTTATCATTTACATTTGAAGATTTGGTTTATAAAGTATAAAGTTTAATAATCTAGATTACAATTGATTCACCCCCCTCTCAGTTGTCTTATGGACTGTTATTCCTAACAATTAGTATCAGCTCTATTAGTCCTCAGAGAGAAAGTTTAACAACTTGAGGTGATCCTAAAGATGACTTACTACAAGAAGGATAGTCCAAAGTTTGATCTTGAAAACTTTGATAGTTGGCAGAACAAGATGAGAACACATTTGCTATGTCTAGGAATTGATTACTGGATGATAACAAAGAATAAGGAAAAGGTAGCGACTGAGGATGAATTAGAGAAAGCCTCTAAAGATAAAAAAGAAGCTATTCTCATGCAACATGGTTGCAAGGGAATCCTTAATCAGCGCACTATCAGAAGGATAATTCACTGAAGTAAAGGACTTGGACTCTGCACATGAAATCTAGACAAGACTAGAAGCACTATATGTTGGAGACAAGTTTACAAAGCAAGCAAAGTTATAGAACTGGAAGACAAAGATGGAATCACTAAAGATGAGAGAAGATGAGAACGTCAGAGCATATGGATAGAGAATTATTAAAGTGGTTACTAGTATTAGGAACTCTGGAGGAACTTATTGTAGACACCTGAAAATGGACAGGCTTGCGACTTTACTTTAAAAAAACTAATTTTCATCTATTAATTAATGATTTTTAATCATTAATTAATCATCTAATCAAATTCCCAAAATTAATTAAATAATTAATTTTATTTAATTAATTAACTACCATTAATTAATTAATTAAACTCAATTTCCTATAGTTTAAATTCCAATATTTAAACTTACTAATTAAATTCTTCTAATTTAATTAATTTAATTTCATTCAATAAAGCAATTCTAAATCAAAAAGAATTCAATTATCTCACATGTTGAAAACTTTAATTAAATATTCATTTATCTTCAAAGAGATAACTCCAATCAGATCACATGGGT
>MU226568.1:758662-774217 GCA_018584345.1 Thuja plicata | reverse complement strand
ATTAAATAATGCTACAAAGAAGGATCACTTCCCTTTGCCTTTTATTGACTAGGTCTTGGATAATTTGGCTGGAAAGAAATATTTTTCCTTTCTGGATGGATACAGTGGTTACAATCAGATAAGCATTTCCCCCAAAGATCAAGAAAAGACTATGTTCACATGTCCTTGGGGCACATATGCCTATTCAGTACTACTATTTGGATTATGCAATGCCCCTACTCCCTTTCAGAGAGCTGTGATCAACATTTTTGCTGATATATCCCATGATTGCATGGAAATCTACATGGACGACTTCACTACATTCGGTGTCACATTTGAGGAAGCTCTGAAGAACTTGGAGAAAGTGCTAATCAGATGTGAGGAACATAACCTATCTCTCAATAGTGAAAAGTGCTTTCTGATGATGCAGGAAGGAGTGGTGTTGGGACATTTCATCTCCGAGGTTTGTATCTAGGTAGACCCTGCGAAGATAGAGGTAATTCTCACACTCCCTATTCCTACTAAGCAAAAAGAAGTCAGATCTTTCCTCGGTCACACTGGCTATTATAGAAGGTTTATCTAGAACTTTAGTCAAATAGCTAGTCCTCTGTACAACTTACTTACCAAAGAAGCTGAATTTGCTTGGACAAAAGAATGTGATGAGTCCTTCCTACAACTCAAGTCACTTTTGACAACTGCACCAGTACTTAGGGGTCCTAACTGGACATTTCCATTTCACATACATACAGATGCTTCAGACTATGTTGTAGGTGTTGTCTTAGGATAGAAGACTAAGAACCTTGAAAATGCAATATATTATATCAGTAAGAGTCTACATGGACCAGAGTTAAACTATACAGCGACTGAAAAAGAATTGTTAGAAATAGTTTATGCTCTGAACAAATTCCACCATTATGTGACTGGTTATTCTATCTATGTTCATACTGACCATGCAGTAATTAAATTTCTCATGAACAAACCTGCCATAACAGGTAGGTTAGCAAGATGGCTCCTTCTTTTGCAGGAATTTGATATAGCAATCATTGACAAGCCAGGGAAAGCAAATGTGGTAGCTGATAATCTATCAAGAATTCATTATGTTGAAGAAGATACTACTTTGATAGATGATACATTTCCAGATGAACATTTGTTTCATATTGCTGTCTAGAATCCATGGTATGTAGATATAGCTAACTACCTAGCAGCTAATAAAATGGCAACACATTTCTCTTATAAGGAAAAAAAGCTGCTTGTGGAGAAAAGATTCCATTTCTTTTGGATTGATACAATATTATTTTACACTGGACCTGACCAAGTCATGAGAAGATGTGTTTGAGAAGATGAGACATATGACATTCTTCATGCATGTCACAATGAACCATGTGGAGGGAACTTTGTAGCCAAATGAATATCACAGAAGATTTTAACAACTGGCTACTATTGGCCTACACTTCACAAAGATGCAGCAAGTTATACAAGAAAGTGTGACAAATGCCAAAGAATGGGCTAACCAACAAGATCAGATGAAATGACCTTAAACCCATAGGTGGTGGTAACACCATTCGATAAATGGGGCATGGAATTTATTGGTCCAATAGATCCTCCATTTAATGGGAAGTCATACATACTGGTGTGCACAGATTACCTAACCAAATGGGTCAAAGTCAGAGCAATGAAGCATACAAGAGATCATAAAAATGCTGAATTTATGTATGAAGAAATTTTTACAAGATATGGTGTGGCAAGAGAGCTTGTTACTGATTAAGGTACCCAATTCACCTCCAATCTGATAACAAAGCTCATGAAGGAATATAATATCAGACATCAGAAATCAAGCCCCTACCACCCTCAAGCCAATGGGCAAGCAGAAGTTACAAATCAGAAAATAGAAGCAATTTTAACAAAGACAGTTCATTTGCATCACCGAGACTGGAGTAGCAAACTATCAGAAGTTGTCTGGGCATATAGAAAAACATGGAGGACCACCATAGGGTTCAATCCATTTGAAATGTTATATGGAAAAATAGCAATGCTACCGATTGAGTTTGAACACAAAACATTAAGAACAATGCTGGAGTTAAACATTGATCTTCCTGCAACACAAAAAGAGTGATTGTTGCATCTCAACTCTTTGGATGAAATGCGCAAGTTTGCCCTATAGCACATAGAAATTTTCCAAAAGAAAATAAAATAGTGGCAGGACTCCCATATAAAAAATAAGCAGTTCAAAGTTGGAGATTGGGCATTGTTATATGATTCTAGATTCCAGGAGATACCAGGGAAGCTGCAGACATGATGGCTGGGTCCATATGAAATAAGCCATGTATTTACAAATGGAGCAATCCAGTTGACAAAAATCAATCCTATCCACTTCAAGCTACTAGTCAATGGCCATAGACTAAAGTTGTATCACCAGCCACAGATGAAAGAAGACTTCCTGCAGCAGTTCAACTAGCCAGTTTTAACGGATCAACAGGTAACACTTCCTGCAGCAGAGGGTGTCAACCTTCTTCCTGCAACACTTCAATAAGAATTCCTTCGACGCATGACCATAATAAAAACTTTATGTTTACATAAAGTTCAAATTCTCCATTCACTTTCTATATTCTTCTTTTTCACCCCATTTCATTTCCTAATCTTTCATCCACCCACATCCACGTCATCATGTTTCTATGCTTTTAATAAAGAGATAGTGCGCTGATGCATGCGACCGCCGACACCGTCATTCCACTCTCGCCAATCTTTCCTGACACGTGCAATGATCAATTAACAGGTACAAGCTTTTCAAATTTATTTCCATTTTTAGTGCATAGATTTAGTTGGTTATATCGAATACTACAATAAATGTATCGTTTCCGCCTTAATCCAGTTCTGTACCTTCTGCCAAGTTTGACAAGTGAGGACACTTGTCAATATTTCATAGGGGGCAGGGAAGTGTGCCAATTTCTAAAAAGTGTCATTTCTATTTACTCTAAAAAGTGTCATTTCTATTTACTCATTAAAAGATCCTCAAAACTATACTTCGGCATTGTCTTAATTAAAATCTAGCTATCGTATCACACAAGTGTCAAATGTCATACCTTTATTCTGAATAAACCCCTAACTATCAGACTAAGATGTGAACCGGTATTAAAACCATGACATAACTCTCGCTCGCATGAATATCTATGATTCATTCTGTTAAAAGTACATTATTATTGTTCACATCAAGAATACCAGAAGAATGTGAAAGAGGGTCTGTGGGTTTACATGAATTAGTCTAGAATTCAAAAGAAAAGAAGGTAATTATCAAGAATAGAGAAAAGGTTAAACAGAGCAGAGGTTCAATTTGGTAAAATGGGGGGCCAATTGCAGCGGCATGAACCGGTGGTTCATAATATTTTACTAGCCAACGTAGAGGCCATAAGAAGATTTAATGCCTGTGGATGGCTGGGGTATTTCTTAAAATTGATGGAGTTTGATGATGAAGCAGCAGTAGGATTTTTGAACACATTTGATGAGGGCCACGCAACGGTATGGGGATTTCCAATTGTTGCAATAGAGGAGCGAATAGTGGAAGTGACCAGTTTGCCAGTAGCAAGGGAACATTATCCCAATGCCCATGATGCCAGGTTAGCCAGGGCTCAATTCACCCTACCAGGAGACCCTCCATTGGAGATCACTAAACAGGGATGCAAAAGGATGTCCATTCCACCGCTATACCAGGAGTTGGCTACGCACATTATAAGGTATTTCACCTGTGAAGGGCGATTCTCTAATTTAAATGCACATCATTTTAAGCTGCTTAGTTATGTATGACATAATATCCTAATGAATGCACCCAATTTTTTGTTTAATATGTTGTGCATTAGTGCCGAAGAAACCCAGAAAGGGAAAGACAACTTTGTTACTCACCATGCCCTGATTAAGTTACTCATAGAAAGATCTCTTAGGGATGCCTCCCCTATGACATGGGTAGAGTTCGTCCATCATAAAACCCTTCCGCCTCAAATTGCCCCTAATGTGCAAGATAACCAAGATAATGCAGTCTCCTCTGAGTCAGTTGCCGAGCAAAATAACCAAGGGGAAGAAACTAAAAATTTACAAGAAAATGTGCCTTTAATTGCTCACATGAGAAATATACCTACTGCCACTCGAACCAAAGGAAAACAGAAGATAGTAGGAGAAACTTCAGTTCTTGTAGCTGAACCGCAAAACCCTCAAGTCTCAAGAAAGAAGAGAATGAAGTCAGTTCCTGCAGCCACTACTCCTGCAGCAGAGACAAAAAAAGGGGTTAGAAAGAAAAAGGCCGTAGAAATTGAGTAAATCCCTGTAAGAAGAAGTCCTAGGATGAGAGGGTAGATTCCTAAAATGCCCACCAAAAGCCAGCCCTCTTCCCCCAAACAATGTGAGGAGGAAACTCTTATCCATATTGTTCCTGATGATTCTCCCAGTCAGTGTGAAATTCCTGATGTTCCTCAAAATTTGGAAGAGGAGTGTGAAGATGGGCCAAATGTATGTCAGAATGACCTAGGAGCCAACTAGTAGGATGTTCCAACTCATGAGGAAGAAACCCCTACAACTCACCAGATGCCTTGCACAATAAATGTTGTAGTTTCTTATAAACAAACTTGGTTAATACAATTCTTAGAGAAGTTATGGAAAGAACAAAGAAAGAAGAATAATCAAGATGAAAATAATGGTCTGATTACTCTACAAATGCTTCTTTTTCAGTTATATAATAAATATGTGCTTACCACCACTCTGCATGAAGAAGAGAAAAAGAAATTGTAGAAAGTAATAACAGAACAAGAAAAGGAAATTGTAGAATTGAAAGATCAGTTGACAAAATAGAAATAGAGAATGGACCATGCTCTTAAACTAACTGACTAGGTCATTGCTTGTAGACCTCCACCTAGGGTCTATACTATCTGTCTCAAAGAACAATTCCTTCTATTCTAGTTGATGATGACCCACAAGGATATAAATGCAGAGTTCAAATCAGCCCAAGAATTCTATGGGTTATACCAAACACTTCCATCTTGGTAACAAAACCTACTCTGTTAGTTGTATGTGCATAATTTCATCATCCCTACAGAGACTGAATGGAATCCCCTGCCTTACATAGGGAATATACACCTAAGGGCTCTGATGTCATGGATACACAACGAGGCCAACTATGATAGGCAGTTGGGGAATTACAGAGATCTTGAGAAGACAAAACCCCTACCATTAAGAGAATAAAGTAGTCAACCAGAAGTATTCCTGAGGGATTGGTTCAGACTGACATATGGGAATGTTAAAAAGGAGATTAGAGATAAAAAATTTAAACTCAGAGTAGATGTTTATGTAGAATATGAAAGCATGTCCTACTTTGTCTTCCAAAGAGCCCTAACTAGTGCCAGAAGTAGATGGGGTAGATTATCAGAGGTATTTAAAAGATCATAACCACATAGCCCCATTAACCTTGAAGCAACTATACACCAGGCACCAAAGTACATAGCGCTAGGTAGGAAAATCAGGCAGGAGCTCTGGTGTCCACTCACAATGCAACCACCCATGCTGCTTTGGCCCTTGTATGATATCAACGCTACCAGACTTGACAGGATGTAGGAAGATCACAGAAGAGAAGTTTGGGAAAGAACAAGGGGATTCTACTACTCCTTTAAGAGTTAGAGGAGGGGAAGAATTGAAGTTGGTGACTACAGGTCAATTTCCAGAAGGTCCAATTCTTGAGGACAAGCATTTGATTAACCAAGGGGCAGATGATAAGGATAAATTATTGCCTTTGTTTTGTATAATTTTAATACTCTATTCTAGTTTTTGTTAAAACATTTGAGAGTCTAACTAGCCAAAAATTTGTGATAAAGTCCAGAAAGAACTGATGAACCATGGGTAGATGTTTGTGACATATTTTTCTAATATTATACATATAGTGTAGTATTTTATAAAACCATTAGAATCTATGTTCTAATATCTGGATATTTAATTTGAGTAAGCTTGTTGCATGAATATTTTTGTATCATAACTAACTTGACAGGAGAGAAAGCGGCTGGAGAGTGGTCGATAGCACTCATGGAGGACTGTTGAGGACCAGCTATGGCGGAGTGATCATTATAGTACTTCATTGGAGCCATTGGAGCCATTATTCCAGGATGCGAGGATGTAGTGTGCTTATATTCCCTATGCACTTCATTATGTTGAATTGGTCGTCCGAGCTTTACTACCCACGTCGCGGGCTATTGTTCTTCCATCTTCTTCTCCGACATGTTTTCAGAAAGATAGTTTCTTTTTTATTTTTGTAATAAATGTTTGATCCTCTATTTATATAGGGATTGGACTGATAGTTTGAAGTTAGCTAGGAGGAAAATGAAAGACAGAAGTTTTTGAAAGGAAACTGTTGTATCTTACAGCAATCTATTTTCAAGTTCCATGTCTTGTTTTTATGTAATGAGTTTTTAAAATGCAATGAAATAGTTCTTGGTTTACATTCTATGTTCATAGTTTAGCAAAAAATGACCAAGGGGGCCCACTTGGGAGGTGGAATAGGTTAGAATAGAATAGATTTCATTTCCATCATTTCTAGTATTTCAGATAGAAGTTACAATTTCTTCCTATAGCATCACAACTTGTGAGTGTTCCTGCAGCATCTGTAAGAATAGTTATAATGGATGTTTTAGGTTGAAATTATAGGTTTCAGTAGAGTTGCAGTTTATAGCATTCATTCCAGTAAGAAGATAAATGTATTATTTTCCTGTAGCACTAGTGTAGGTTTCTTTTATGCATTTTTACCTTCCTGCAGCATTAGCAGAATGACTCCTTAAGGAACCTAGTGCACATATCGTGCCAACCATTTCAAGTATATGTCCCTGGGTTGAAAAGTTAAATGCACCTCATAATGAGAAAAGTAGTCCTTAGATTGAATGAACCATTCCTAAGAAAGGCCTTGAGCATGATTATTATACACCTATTGTGAGGCGGTTCAGTAACAAATGTGCTGTAACAACATGTTGCACTAGAGTCATCTTGCAAGGAGTACCATCCTAATCTATTATATCTGCCAATCCTAAAGCTAACTCAGATCCACAGTGAAGCATAGTGGATCAACTAAATTGTACACCTACCTAGATCTCCATGTTTGACCTATTGTGCATATCTCCATAGCATAAACTGGCACTTGACCAAGCCCTTCAAAATGCAGCTGTCCCAAGGAACATAACACCTAAGAGCTTCCAAATGATGGTTAACCATATAGTTGCTAACAAACATGCCACATTCATAGACCATGATGTGCCACCACATAAACCCCTGCATAATGATCCTTTACACTTACTAGTCCAGGTCCACAAAAGTGCTATCCATAGGGTCCTTATTGATGGTGGAGCTAGGTTAAACATCTATACTTCAAAGTTAATCAAGCAACTGAGCTATTCAAAATCAAGCATTGATGTCACAAGGAGGATAAATATCAGAGCTTATGATGAAGAGGAAAGGTCATCTAAAGGTATTATCATTCTACCTGTCTGTATCAGTCCAGTGGTAAAAAATACTCCCTTCCAGATCTTAGATCTTGAGTTGGGATACAACATGCTACTAGGGAGACCCTGGATACATGAAATGTAAGCCGTAACTTTGATGTACCATCAATGCATCAATTTCCCACACCAGGGAGAGGAAATCATCATAGAGGGAGATCCCAATCCTTTCAAATACTGTAATACGGTCCAAATCAGTACTGATAACTAGGTACCCTCATACCAAGATGCCAGCATCCCATCGTCTTTAGATTCAAACCCTAAGGATGTCACATAGACAGCAGGAAAGATAGTCCTTAACCAAGAAATGAGTATCCCCTCCTCTTCAGATTCAAATCCTAAGGATGTCACACAGAAAGTGGGCAAAATATCCATCATCGACAAAGGTTGTGGTGAATACAAATATGAAGAGGCTTTCACCATCACGCACATGCCTCAGAGCCCGAGAACTTATGGAATGCCACAACCTGTTATTTTAATAGAAACTCCACAGCCTATTCTATTGAGATGTCCACCCACAACCTTCATCAGATGGGGAGACATAGTAGAAGAAAATCCATTTGAACAAGATATCAGTACATGGTTATACCAAGACCCACAAGAGACAATTTGACAAACCCTACCCCTGTCAAACTATGGTAATAGTTATACATTGTTACAAAGATTCAGGTATGATGGTACAACCGACCTGGGGGCAAGAAAACAAGGCATAATGGAATTGTCTCTCCTGCCAACCCAGAGAAACAAGAGAGGGTTAGGCTATGGGAAACAAAGAGTTGGTCCTATAATCCAAGACATCCAAGTTGGTCAGGAACAAATAGCAAAGATGCATAGGGGCACAACACAGAACATGTCTTGATAAGAAACATAATAGCATAGTTGTTTCCCACTGGAGAGGGAACCACACAAACCTGAATAGACCTCCACATAGAAATCGATGATAAAAAATGAATTGTGACATCTAACAAGCGATCTATCGAGACTGACTCCCATGAGTATGAGTGGAGGTCCCTTTATGACTCTAAACCATTGATCCTAGATTATTCCCCTCTGTTAGACACTATCATAAACCTAGAAGACTTATTTGACCAACTATCCATTTCCGAACAACCCTGCATAGATAAGCATGTCATTTATCATTCCTCCAGTGGTGCGTCCACATCATAGTCCAGTTTTGTAGGAACCATATTTGTAGTCCCTTTCAATCAACTAGAGTCAAACAACCATGAAAGTATCTATCTTGTACACCCAGAGATAATAGAGTGGGATCAACAAGGACCGCCTAATTTAGATGTCTTCAAGAATGATGAGGATATTTTTTATTTCATGGGACTTAGGGAAGGCATGCCATCAGGAGACCACAAGGAAGGCTTCACCATTGACCTTGATAGAGTGGCATATTTTGAGGAGGTAGCTCCTCTTTCCAGTCCACAAGAGAAAAAAGAATAAAAAATGATAAAAAGCTAAAACAAGACATATCTTCTAGCGAAAACCTCAATAAGGTGCTAGAAGATGGAAAGAAGGAACTCCTCCCCTTGACAGAGGAAAAAATCGGCATTACTAGCAGAAGAAACAGAGGAAGTAAATTTGGGAGATGACAAGAACCCAAAGAACATATAATTGGAAAAATCACTCACCCCTGAGGAGAGAGAATAGTTTATCAGCTTCTTTAAAGCAAGGATGATCAATTTCACATGGTCCTACTTGGATATGCCAGGGTTAGATCCAGAGCTAGTACTACACCATCTCCTATTGCTACCCAATGCAAAACCTGTCAAGTAGAAGCTGAGAAAGATGCATCCCCATGTTGCATTGCTAGTCAAGGCAGAGTTGAAAAATCTCCTAGATGCCAAGTTCATAAGACCAATACCATACACAGACTAGATATCTAACTTGGTGCCAGTTACAAAGCACAGTGGTCAGATACGGATTTGCACAGACTTCAAAGATCTCAACATAGCTTGTCCCAAGGATGAATTTTCCTTACCCAACATTGATATGATAGTAGATCTAAACACTAGACATCAAATGCTATCACTCATGGATGGATTTTAAGGGTATAATCAGATAAGGATTGCGCCAGAAGACTAACATAAAACAACTTTAACATGTCCTTGGGGAACTTACTGTTGGAACGTTATGCCGTTTGGTCTCAAAAATACTGGCACGACATATCAAAGGGCTATGACAACTATATTTCATGATCTCGCCCATAAAATAATGGAACACTATGTGGAAAAAATACTAGCCAAGTCAATGCTTCACAAGGATCATCTAAAGGTATTGGGACCAATCTTTGACAGAATGCAGGAATTCAAGGTCTATCTAAACCCAAAGAAATGTGCATTCAATTTCATAGAAGGAAAGCTACTAGGGTTCATAGTATCACATAAAGGCATTGAAGGAGACCCAGAGAAATTCAAAGCAATATTGGACATGCCTCCACCATCAAACTTGAGGAAACTAAGAGGGTTACAAGGAAGGCTCCAATCAATCAAGCGCTTCATAGCTCAGCTAGCAGACAAGTGCCACCCATTCCAACATCTACTGCACAAAGATGTCAAATTCATATGGATCGAGCAATGTGAACAAGCATTCCAAATATTCAAGGACTACCTCCTCAAGTCTCCTATATTAGTGCCACTAGTCCAAGGTAGACCATTTCTTCTGTATATCTCAGCAATGGAGTCAGCATTAGGTGTACTCTTGGCACAACATGATGACACAGGTAAAGAAAGGGCCATCTACTATCTAAGAAGAACATTGGTTGGATATGAGATCAACTATACACCAATTGAAAATTCATGCCTTGCAGTTGTCTTTGCTTCCTAGAAGCTGAGACATTATATGTTGAGTCACCAAACAAAGTTATCACACATATTGATCCTTTAAAGTACCTCCTAAGAAAAGCAACGCTCACCAGATGACTTGCAAAGTGGGTAATGATCTTAAGTGAGTTTGACAATGAGTACATGGACAGAAAGTCCATCAAAGGGCAAGTGATCACGGATCAACTAGCAGAGGCACCCATTCAGGACCATCAGCCTATTATTTCTGACTTTCCTAACAAATCTATTATGACACTACAACCAGCGATCGAGGTATGGCAACTCTATTTTGATGGGTCATGCACAAACCATGGTGCAGGGGCAGGGATAGTGCTTATCACTCTAGATCATGATACAATTCCAAAGTCTTTCAGACTCAACTTCCCATGCAAAAACAACATAGCAGAATATGAAGCATTGGTCATCAGTCTAAAGATAGCAATTCAATGGAGAATCAAGAACCTTAAGGTCTTTGGATACTTGCAGTTGGTCATCAGTCAAGTCAACAATGATTATACAATCAAAGATGAGAAGCTCATACCATACAGAGCACAGATGAAAACACTACGCACCAAGTTCCATTGCATCTTCTTCGAGCAAGTCCCACGAGCACAAAACAAAGCTGCAAATGCGATGGCTACCATAGCATCATTGATTGATATGCCAGGCAACAAAAAAAGATTCTAGTTTCTATTAGAGAAAATCTTGGTGCCATCACATCAAGCATCCATCACAGAATCAACATGCATCCTTATTGGTCCTAAAAACCCATGGTACCAAGATGTCTATAACTACCTCCAAAATAGTGTCTTACCTCCCAACTTGTCTAGGAACCAGAAAAAGTCCCTCATCTGCCAAGCCTCTAGGTATACCATCCTCTCAACTACTTTATATAGACAAAGTCTAGATGGAACGCTACTACAATGTCTCACTTCCATGGAATCCCAGAGAGCTTTATACAAGGTACATGAAGGAATTTGTGGAACCCACAAAGGTGGCAGTAGCTTAGCTAAGAAGATCATTCGCACGGGATACTATTGGCCCATAATAGAGACAAATGCACACAAACATGTACAAAGGTGTAGACAGTGTCAGATTCATGGAGACCTCATCCATGCACCAGCCCAAGAACTAAATCCTATCACATCACCATTGCCATTTTCCATGTGGGGATTTGACCTAGTGGGCAAAATTACACCTTCTTCAGAAAATGGACACAAATACATCATAGCAGCAACAAAGTACTTCACCAAGTGGGTGGAAGCAATTCCCCTCACTTACATAACTAGAAAGAAAATAGCAATGTTCATACTTAACCACATTATCCGTCGATAGAGGATCCCTCAAACTATCCTAACAGATCATGGTACACCTTTCCAAAACAAGGATGTTGAAGAGATATGCAAACAATTCCATATCAAGAAAGGGTTCTCCTCATTTTATTATCCTCAAGGGAACAGCCAAGCCGAAGCTACAAATAAGACAATCTTGAAAATCTTGAAGAAAACAGTGAACGAATCAGGGTGAGACTGGCATTTATAGCTTAGTCCTATATTATTGACATACAAAACTAGTGTGAGAACACCTATAGGAGCCACTCCTTTCTCCCTAGTCTATGAATCATAGGTGGTATTACCCCTCAAAGTGGAAATCCCATCCCTAAGGATATATTTGAAGAACCTGATTACAGATGAGGACTACATAGTAGCAAGGCTCAGTTAATTGGAGTTACTAGATGAAAGAAGACAACATGCCTTCAACCACTTACAAGGCTATCAGAATCGCCTTAGAAGAAACTATCACAAGAAGGTGAAGCCATGAAAATTTGAGGTAGGAGACCTTGTTCTCATGGAAAATAAAAAGAATTAAGCAGAACGAGTCAAACCCAAAAAGTTTGAGCCTAACTGGCTAGGCCCATTTGTCATTGTCAGCTCTACTCAGAGTGGGGCATTCATACTGGCAACACCAGAAGGAGATTAGCTCCCAGGATACATCAACAACATGCACCTCAAGAGGTTTTACCCTTGAAGACTCTATGGTTAAGCCACCTATCTACATATCCCAAAAATACCAAAAAAAATTAGAAAATACAAAATGTTACCTTGGTGAAAACCTGGCAAATAGGTGCCTTGGCGACAACAAAAAGAATCAAAAAAGAAAAAAAAGTAAAGAGAAGCAAAATCACTCTCTCAGTGAAAACTTGGCAAACAGGTGCTATTGAGTAGGTACCTTGGTGAAAACCTGGCAAACAAGCGCCAAGTGATCAAATCCAACTTCACCATCAATGAACTCCAAAAGCTTGAGCACACTTCAAATGCAAGACTGACTACCCAAGCTATATACATAAGCACATTCCCCTCTGAGCACCAAGCACTTACCCATGGTTATTACTTGTCCACCAGACTAAGGGGTGATTCTAAATGGCCAAAAGAAATCCAAAAAATTAGAAAACTCATCAAAAATCCTAAAAATATCAAAATGTCCTGAGAAAATCAATCTTCATCAAAAACATTCAAAAAATTGCAAAATACCAAGCAATAAAACCAACTTGATTATCAAAAGAGCAAAGGGTGATCACGCCCAGTCAATCAATGTCACAATCATGAGCTTTGCGAATCAAGGATTGGGCTCATCTAACACAGCTTTATCAATCTATCAAACCTATCAGCAAGCAACTAGCGACCAAGCCAATCTATCAAATGTCACAATCATGAGCTTTGTGAACTAGCACGGGGCCCATCTGACATAGCTTGATTAGCTACCAACACAATCAAAATCAATCAATCAAATAATATCAACCATCTTACACAATGAGGGATACACTCAAACCAGACATGTCAGTCTTATATGAGTAATCTTTTATTGAAACTAGACACACTCAAGCAATCAAGCCAATCAAGAGATTCCAACTGCATCAAGGAACCAACCAAAAATGTTGACTAGGTCAGTCAAGTCGGTCAGATGTCAGTCTATATTTCACAGTTATGTTCTTACGCTACTCCGAGATCCACCATGTGAGGAGAGTAGCTATGATAAATCATGACTTATTTTCTTTGATTTTTGTCTGTTGAATGTTCACTTCGATTTCAGGGCCATGATGATTTAGGATAAATGCGGTAGGCGCTATCACTTGTCTAGCAGTCGTGCAGTTCCATGATCTAAGCTTAACCCTGGGAAAGAATTGGACATTCCTTCTCTTTTATTTGCTTGTTTAGTTTATAGAATCAAGAGCTCGCAGTGCTATTCAGATGGACTC
Organism: Thuja plicata; assembly: GCA_018584345.1. Taxonomy (NCBI): domain Eukaryota; kingdom Viridiplantae; phylum Streptophyta; class Pinopsida; order Cupressales; family Cupressaceae; genus Thuja; species Thuja plicata. The sequence continues at coordinate 760,640 of MU226568.1, read as the reverse complement.
TGAGTACATTGGAGTTCTATCTTAGTTTCTCTGGTCTTTTATTTTAGTTTTAACAATCAAGAGCTCATGATGCTATCCAGATGGACTCTAGGGGCGTAGGAGTTCTATCATGTTTGCTTTTGATTTCCCTTTTTTTGGAATCAAGAGCTCGTGGTGTTATCCAGATGGACTTTGGGTGCATAGGAGTTCTATCTTGGTTTCCTTTTTTCAGTTAATTTAGAGGACAAATCAGTGTCTAGATGGTCAATATCTGAGTGCTTTTGGCTCTCTTTCTTTTCAAACAGGGAACACAGATGAACCTAGATGGTCAATATTTGGATGCAATAAGTTCTCTTTCTATTCAATCTGTCTACTCCTTCTGCTTATCAAGAGGTTGTGGCGGTATCCAGGTGGTATGTGATCTGGATGCATTGGACACTTTTCAGAATTTCAAAAATAAAAATAAAAATGCAATGATGACAAATATTGGAAACAGGGGCAGCGACTTGGGACACTCATCCTTTCTATCAAATCATATCTATCAAAAAAGAAAAATTTCTATCATTCCATATCTATCAATCAATCCCAGAGATCACATTCAAAACTAACTTCCTTCTACCTAACACATGCATTACTCAAAAATTTTGTGCATGGTAGATTGCATTCATTTATTACATAAGAAAAATCCAAAACATGTGCATAGTAGATCATATAATCAATGCATCCATCATTAATAATATTATAACTAACATAGGAATGCATTCATCATCATCATATAGTGATTCACCTTTTCAAAAAATTAATGCTCATCTGACGCATTTTCTATGCTTAATTTTTTGAGCGGGCATATAGTCCACTTGCTATCACTGGGGCAAGCTGGGGAAAGATCAAATCTGAAAATTCTTTGACACACTGCGACAAGTCACATTGCATCAAAAAAGGGAAAATGTAGACACCCAAAAATGGACAGGCTTGCAACTTTACATTATCAAAGAGGGGAAAATGTAGACACCCAAAAATGGATAGGCTTGCGACTTTACTTTAAAAAAACTAATTTTTATCTATTAATTAATGGTTTTTAATCATTAATTAATCATCCATTTTTCTCTAAATTCATTCCCCAAATCATCTAATCAAATTCCCAAAATTAATTAAATAATTAATTCTAATTAATTAATTAACCTTAATTGATTAATTATCATTAATTAATTAATTAAACTCAATTTCCTATAGTTTAAATTCAAATATTTAAACTTACTAATTAAATTCTTCCAATTGAATTAATTTCAATTAAATTAATTTAATTTCATTCAATAAAGCAATTCTAAATTAAAAAGAATTCACTTTTCTCACATGTTGAAAACTTTAATTAAATAAATGAATTAAATATTCATTTATCTTCAAAGAGATAACTCCAATCAGATCACATGGGTAACTTCACCCACCTCTTCAGTCCACATGGGTAACTTCACCCACCTCTTCAGTTCAAAAAGGTAACTCACAATTAGCTCTTCAGTCAACCAAACTTTGTCTCCTCTTTACAAATTGAAGAGGTGGAGTTTACTGATGGCTTCTCTAGTTCCCTTTGATCTCAACCGTTCATCTCCCTATCTCTAGGATTGATCTCAACCATTCATTTCATCCCCAATTCCTATATAATAAACCCTTCATAACCATTTGAAGGATCTAAGATTTCAAGCTCTCGTGTGCCATTACTATGTGAGTTTGGTTCTAGCATTCAAGTCATCTTGCGATCACACACACATTTGAAGTATCAAGTTCTCAATGCTTTTGAAGTCATAGATGCTGCCCACACCAATACTGAGCACCAAAAACAATGTTTCGGAAGGAGTAGAGAGAGACAATAGAAAATTCAAGCACTTTGGAGTTTGCATTCATTTGTTTTCCTTTCTTTGCTTGTACATTTTATTGGTTATGCTTCAAGTTATTTGTTTTAGTAGTATTTGTGTATTGGATTTATATCATTTGTAAAACCTTT
>MU226568.1:728960-758297 GCA_018584345.1 Thuja plicata | reverse complement strand
AAGTTTGAGGGAAAATTACCTTTGAAATGTTTTTCATGTAACAAGATCGGTCATTTTGCATCTAGATGTCCTACAAGAATTCCAAAGCACAAACCTAAGTTTTTCAAATCTAAATTCTCAAAGGACAGAATTTTATTATGCAAGTGAGGGTATATCTGATGACGGGGATAATGACTATGATGAAATTGGATTTATTCCTATTAAGGATGATGAACCTATGCATGAAGAAAAAGCCTTTGTATCACGAGTTGTAAAGAAATCTGAATGGGTCATAGATAGTGGTTGTTCACATCATATGACTGGAGACAAAAATAAGTTTGTGAGTTTGAAAATAAATGATGGTGGTGTTGTTAGATTTGGTGACAATACTCCTAAGCTTATTATTGGAATTGGATTTATTTCCTTGGATGGAAAGACTAACAATGATAATGTATTACTTGTTGATGGACTTAAGCACAATTTGTTGAGTGTTGGACAGCTAGTGGACAAGGGTTATCAACTGAACTTCATCAATGGAAAATGTTCTATCAAGAGATAGGAGACTTGATAGAATCTAGTACTAAATCTAGAGGTAATGTATTTGAATTAAACACAGCTAAAGCTTCTTGATTTATTGGAAAGGTTGATGACAGTTGGTTATGGCACATAAGATTTTGTCATTTTAATTTTGATAACATTTTGAAGGCAAGTATGAAAAAAGCAGTAAGAGATCTATCTAGAATTGTAAAACCATCTAACAGTATGTGTAGAGAATGTGTTATGGGGAAATAGACTAGAAGCGCATTCAAGAGAAAAGCTTATTCAGCAAAAGGGAAGTTGGATCTGGTGCATACAGATCTATGTGGTCCTACAAGAACAAGATCATACTATGGTGAGAGGTATTTCATACTTTTTGTTGATGACTTTTCTAGAATGATGTGGGTTACATATTTGAGAGAGAAATCTGAAGCATTTGACAAGTTCAAGTTATTCAAAGTGAAAGTTGAGAATGAATCTAGTTTAAAGATGAAGTGTTTGAGATCAGATAGAGGAGGAGAGTTTACAGTAGAGCTGTTTAATACATACTGTGAAGAAAATGGAATACATTGACAGACTTAGCCCCTAGAACTCCACAAAAGAATGGGATAGCAGAGTGAAGAAATAGAATATTAGATGCTGCAAGGACTATGTTGCTAGAAGGAAATGTGTCACATGTTCATTCGAGAGAAGAAGTTGGCACTACTGTGTACACATTAAACATAATTCATATCAGAGAAGGTACAAATAAAACTTCCTATGAATTATGGTTTGATCATGCACCTACTGTGAAATATTTCAGAATATTTGGTAGTAAATGTTATATCAAGAGAGATGATGAGATAGGCAATTTTGATGCTAGAAGTGATGAGGGAAACTTTCTTGGTTATTCCACTAGGAGTAAAGCATATAAATGTTTCAATCTGAGATTGAGGAAATTAATTAAAAGCACCAATGTGAGGATAGATGAAAAGTATCAAATTTAGGAAAGAATATATGATTGTGGTCAGATAACAGAAACAAGAGAAGTTGTTGTTGAACCTGAAGGACCCTTGATGATCAAGAATGAGATTGAAGAAGAAGAACATGCCGAAGCTACTGAGACATTGAAGACACCAAGGTATGTCAAGATAAGCCATCCTGAAGACCAAATTATTGGTTATGCAAGCAAAGGCATGATGACTAGATCTAGAGTTAGAGATGAGATCTATTTTATTTCTCAAGTTAAACCAAAGACTACTGATGAAGCATGTAAAGATGAATCTTGGACTAAAGCCATGGAAGAAGAACTAGGACAGATAAAGAAAAAAAATACTTGGGAATTGGTTTCAAGACCTAAGAACAAAAATGTGATTGGCACTAAGTGGGTTTTTAGAAACAAGATGGATGAGGAAGGCACGATGGTAAGAAAAAAGGCTAGATTGGTATGTAAAGGCTACTCACAACAAGAAGGCATAGATTATGAAGAAACATTTGCACCTATTGATAGATTAGAAGCTGTGAGACTATTCCTTGCTTATGCTGCACATAAAGACTTCAAAGTGTATCAGATGGATGTGAAGTCAACATTCCTGAATGGTGATTTAGAAGAAGTATATATTGAGCAACCTGATGGTTTTCCTTTGATAGATGATGAAAACATGGTTTGTAGACTGAAGAAGGCACTTTATGGACTGGAACAAGCACCAATGGCATGGTATGAAAGACTGGATAAACATCTACTTCATCTTGGTTTCATAAAAGCTAATGCAGATAGTAATTTGTATTTAAGAACTAATGAAGATAGAATCTTAATTATAGAATTTTTTGTTGATGATATCATTTTTGGAGGCAATGATAAAATGAGTAAGAAGTTTGCTAAAGAAATGGAAAATGAATTTGAAATGTCAATGATTGGTGAGATGAAATTTTGTCTTGGTTTTCAAATTAATAAGAGTAAGAATGGAATTTTTATATATCAGACCAAGTATCTTAAGGAAATGTTGAATAAATTTGGAATGGAAGATTGTAAACCTGTTGGTACACCCATGGTAATAGGGAGAAAATTAACTAAAAATGATGATACTCAAAGTGTTGGGTAGACTAAGTACATATCAATGATCGGAGGTCTACAATATCTAACACACACTATACCAGATATTACCAATGCAGTTGGAATTGTGGCTAGATATCAGGCAGATCCTAAAGAGAAATATTTTGCTGTTGTGAAAAGAATTTTCAGATATTTGAAAGGAACAGTAGAATATGGATTATGGTATGAAAAATATGATGATTTTACATTGTAGGATTTTACTGATGCTGATTGGGAAGGTAATGTGGATGATAGGAAGAGTACAAGTGGTGGTGCATTTTTCCTTGGAAAAAGGTTGTTTTCTTGGTTGAGAAAGAAGCAGAACTGTATTGTTCAATCTACTACTGAGTCGGAGTATGTTGCTGCTGCAATAAACTATACACAAGTCGTTTGGATGAAACAAATGTTGAAAGAAATTGTAATAATTTTCAAAGAACCAGTGATTATCCATTGTGATAACACCAACACAGTGAATATGTCAAAGAATCCTATAATGCACTCAAAGACTAAACATATTTCCATCAAGTATCATTTCTTGAGGGAGAAGGTAGCATATAGAGAAATCAAACTGGAGTATATTAGCACCAAGGAACAGATAGCAGATACATTTACTAAACCTTTGCCAAAAGATGCTTTTGAATATCTTAGAGGCATGCTTTGGGTGATGGCCCCTCCTAGTGAAGACTAAAATGATGTGGATATGCATCAGTCCAGTGGATCTCAAAGCTATATCATTCTCTGGACTTGATGTATGGATCTACTCCTTAGGGGGAGTGATCGTAGGATAATACTATGGAGTACATTTGGGTGATCTCATACCTAGATGATTGGACATGGAGACTTGAAAAGGACTATAGAAGACTATAGATGAGTTATGGCACCCTTTTCCATTACTGCCAAAGGGGGAAGAAATCTATGTGAAAATCCCTAACTATTTTGGGGAGATTTGTGTTGAGGATATTGAGAAGATTGTATTGAGAGAGAGAACTTTTGGGTTGATGCATATGGATTTTCCCATATGTTTCCATCAATGCCAAAGGGGGAGATTGTTGGATGATATCAGTTTTAGTTACTGATCATGTTGTTGATATTCATATTTTGTCACTGATGTCAACATATATTTATATGGAGAAGATAGATTGGCTACTTAACTGGAAGGAGTGTACGGACACTGTACGGATGATTCAGAATGATCAAAGTTGGATTTATGCAGAAGGATGTGTGCTAACCTTATTTCTAAGTTCACTTGGCTCTATGTTACATACTGTGGATGTTACAATTGATTTGGTGAAGACTGGTTTTCTGGACTGTAATTGTGATTCTAGACAGAGCAAGTCTCTATGTTTTGGGTATATCTTTATGGCGAAGATATTTAAGAACTTGTGAGATTACTGATGGAAAACTGACATATGGCAGAGTAATGGGTTGAGTTTGATTCCTATTTGGATACTGATGATGTCAGCTATGACATGTATTCTAGAGAAGACCTATTTCCTAGCCGACTCAAACATGTAGCATGTGAAATTAATTGTGAGCATGAATTACGGATCTGGAAGTATATGTGATGTATACTTGTTATAGATACCATGTATATCTTAGCAATGGGCTATGTAATTATTTATATGATGGAAAGCCTTGATTGTCCGACTAGTTAATTATGTATTAGGATAGCTTAACTGGCCGACCTAATGAATTATTGTAAGAGGGTATATATGAATGATAATTTCTTATGGAGAAGTGTGAGAGAGAAATACAAGGATAAAGAGTTGTGGAAGCTGCGAAGCTTGTTGACTGTTGGATACAAAGTAGAGTTGATACTTCATTAGAACTTACCAAGCAAAGATAGTTTCTATCAGACAGTTCACTGGAATATGTATTTGCTTTATACACTTGATACAGATTGTAAATCCTTGAGGGTGGCTTTAAACTTCTTTGGGAAGTGTGCCTTGGTAGTGAGCCTACTATTTTCTTTGAATCCTAATAGGGTCTATCTCCTAACAAGGGTTGTGTACTGTAATGTTGTAATAAGCTCCTAACAGGGCTAATATCTTTTAACAGGGATACTATACTCTTAGTACATTATTTATGGGTGTTAATTCCCACCGGGGTTTTACCTTTAAGAGGGTTTCCTTGACAAAAAATATTGTGTTATGGTGTTGGCAATTACTGTGTTATCATTTACATTTGAATATTTGGTTTATAAAGTATAAAGTTTAATAATCTAGATTACAACTGATTCAGCCCCCCTCTCAGTTGTCTTGTGGACTATTATACCTAATAAGGAAATCACAATGTACCTTCAAAATTTGAGACAAAGTATTGTCCCAATTGTCTTGCAACACCTTTAGGATGTACAACTCAATCTAAATTTCTATAGAAAACTCCATCATAAGCTCTGCAACTGAAAAGTTGTTATCATGGATGAGTGTCTTTGTACGAGAAATATGTTTCTACATGACATCCATATGAGGAAGGAGTTGGCACTGTATAGCTGTTAGGGATTCGCTTGTTCTTGCTTCTTCCCTTAGTATCTCTACTTGCAGATCAGTCAGATACTTGATCTTTACAAAATGTACTGAACTTGAACTAGGATCAAGTGCCAACTGGTTTGCACTTGCCTTCAAATAATTTTCAACAATTGTCATCTTGTTCTTTATTTCCATGGTAAAGTTAGAAGTGTCACTCAAATTTACAAATAATTCCACAACATTATTCACATTGGTTTCTAGAGAGATAATGATAGTTGTTAGCTTTACTTGATCTATTGCAATCTTACCTGCAACATTCTCTAGAACCTTATTCTCAAATTTTCTTTCTGACTTCTACAGTAATTTCTCCTATCCACTAAGATCATGATTAAACTTGTGGACTATGTCAACAAGTTGATACATTATAGTGTCTTCCTTATTGACTTTAATCTCTAGTGAATCCAAGAAAATACCTTTGATGTCCTGCAGAACTCTGTTTATTTTCTTCTCTGCTTAGAGCTTTTTTTTTCCTATTTTCTTCCATAGCTCCCCAAGGATGTCCATCTGCTCGGCTATCAGGTTGGAAAGATCCTAGTTTGGAATCACAATATCTTCCTCAAGGTCAACATCATCAGTTATTTTTTCCTTTTCTTTACCATTGACCTTGGGATTAGGTGAAGGAACAATTTCCTTACCTTTTCCATCCTCATCCTTGTCCTCAGTGTTCAGTTGGAGTAAGTCATTAACTTTTAATGCACCAACTGTAGAATCAGTGCCAAGTGTAGAAACATTCACAATGTTCTTCTGTGACTCAGTTTGGCTTGGCCCAGTAGTAGGTAGAGCCTGATGCTTGATTCCTACTAGTCCTGATGTAGACTCTGTGGTATTTTCCTTGCTCGGAGATAAGATTTTCTGAATAGGTGATTGGGGCAGGGATGCCATCACTTCTACTACTATCTTTTTAGCATTAGATTCTTCAATGGTCTAAAACTCAGGTAACTCTTCATCTTTGTCTTGTACATGAGGGTCTGTACTCTATTTCTCTATCTTATAATCTCCCTTGTCAACAAAAATTTTCTTCCATATCTTTGTTGCAAACTGGACACCATACTCTATTTTCTTGCTCAAAATTTGACAAGTCCTAAACCTTGGAGTGTGATTACTTTCATACTTAGTCATAACATCTTTTACCTCTTTATCAGTCATAGTAGGAATGAATTTATTCAAGGTTTTCTTTCTGATATCCTTTTCAATCTGAACTGCATTGTGCCAGTGAATGGTGATTTCCTTGAGAAGGTCTTCAGTCATATGGCTTTTCAATTTAGATGGATCATACTTCCATCTTTCCATTTTCTCTACTAATGTATCCTCAATCATCTTCTGCTCATCTTTTGTTCTAGAAGCATACTTCAATGATTTGAGAGATCCCATACCACTACCTCCTTTCAATTCTTCAATCTTCTACTCAAAGGTAGGTGGGGGATTCTTGAATGTGACTGTATCTTCTTCTTCATCTTCTTTAGGCATTATCAATTTTCTTTTGGATCTTCTAGTTTTGCTTGTAGTGAAGATAGGAGTAGAGATCTTTGGTTTTTTCTTGGGGGTTAGCCTCTTCCTCTTCTTAGGAGGCTCTGCTTATACCTATTCCTCTTCCTTCTCAGGTTCATCTTCTTCTATCTTTATGTCATCTCCTTTGCTTTTAGTGATAGAAGGAGGAGAGTCAGATGATTTGGAATATTTCTTTTCAAACTTCTCAATTCTCTTCCTTCCTCTCTTCAAAATTTTGGGAATCTCAATCTCCAATGATATTCTACCCTTAGCTTCTTCATAAGTGCCATAATATGGTGCTTTAGGATCAACAGGCTCATTTACAAGAGCTTCAATGATATCTTTGGTCTTATCTATGTTAATGTCATATGCAAGAGGTTTCACCCATGCAACCCTAGGCTTGACTACTTGAATGTATACTTTGTCACAGTCAGCTAGAAATAAAATATCATCCTTATAGTCCTCTACCATTTTTTTTGGGATTTTGTATCTATTCTGCATTTTCTCTCTGAAAATTTCAAAGTAAGCATCCATGATTCTTTCAAAATCATCTCCCAATTCTGCTACAAATGCATTTATCTAATAGACTATAGGTCTGTTGTTTTTCTATACAACTGTGCCTTTTGAAGGGAAAAATTTTTGAATATAAAAGAATATGCAGACCAAGAGTGAACCGAACTTACATGGATTGGTCTTGAATGCCTGGATGCTCTCCATGTTTTTTCTCAGTTGGATGAGCTGCAAATCAGCAAGGTCGAATGACAGGTTGTTCTTGACTACTTTGTATGCCAAGTCCACAACCTCACATGGTACATTGTTTGGTCGGCTAGAACTATATATCTTGTGCACAATCATATGAATTCCAAAATTCAGTTCCATGTCAGTGACTCCATTCAAATTCATACCTCTTCCATCCCACTTGGCAAGAGTCTTCTTGGCTAGGTCATCTTGAGGTAGGGTTTTGGTAGCTTTAGGTTTGTCAAGCATTGGGTACCCTATCACTCAGTGTACCATTATCTTAGTGATCTTTAATAGTTTCTCCAACCACATATGCATGTCATGAACACGGCTCACAACAAACCTAATCCATTTTATCTAGAAATTCTTTGGCGTATGCAAAATATAGGTTAAACCCTTGACTTTGAGGTGCTTGTGTTCCAGCTTCAGATTTCCATCCACACAAAGTGTATTATATGCTTTTTTCAGCTCCAATGTGCCTAGCTATTGAATGTTGCAATGCTAGAAACTTCAGATGTCATGAATTAATAGTACCTTAGGACGAATTTGGGAATGGGCTCCCAAAATATCTATCTCCTCTGTAATCGCTGGATGAAGTTTAAACTTTGGTGGTTTGCAGACAACATTCCTTACTAAAATCTCAGATCCCTTATTAACCTTACTATTGGATGAAGATTCCATAATGCTTGGAGGATTGATGAAACTTAGCTGCAACAAAAACTTTCAAACACAAATTCGCTTTGAGATCACTATCACTCTGTAAACTATAAACAATAACCCTTTGATTTCACCATTTATGAGAATTTTCACCATAAAGTTTTCATTAAATGCTCTGTACATGGTAGCTTTCATAGCTCGGGTAGTTCTCCCAGACTTACTCGGAAGCTCGGTGAAAACTAACTTTGCATCTTTGAAAAGTAACTCGGATGTAACTGAGATCCTGACTCGATTAGAACCATAAGGTGTCCTAGTGCATCAATATGCATATTTGGACTTGCTTCCATATTTGGAACTGATGTATGATGTCTTGTATGCATAGTTCTAGTTATCTCCTTGCATATTTATTCAGAGATGGTGGATCCACCCAATTCATTGTTTTGGGTGCCATTCGATCCTTCATTGTTTAGGTCTAAATTCTTAGGAGTCTTCCTTACCCACTGCTGACTCATCTGAGTTCTAATTTCATAAAATTTTGCTTTGCCTTTCTCAAAACCAGTATCCACTTTTTCTCTGTTCATGTAATTCTTTCTTAGATGACCGAGTTATTTACACATATAACACCTCTTAGTAGGATTCCTTTTTCTAAGATGAGTCTTTGCACAATTTACACCAATGTGCCCATACTCACCACAATGACAACATCTTCTCCATGTGTTTTAATGCCAACCAAAAATTGTTTTAGCTAGTTGTTCAGTAGGGTTCCATTTCTTAGTTCTACACTCGGAAGACTTATGACCTTGTTTGTTACAATTGAAACATTTTCCTTCAAACCTAGGTTTCTCAGTGCATTCAATTGCCTCATGTCCATGTTTTTTGCACCTATAGCATTTTCCATTAAACTTTGAATTCCCATTGCTCCAACACTTATTTTTTGTGTGCCCTAACTTACCAGAGTGATTACATGAAGGCTTCTTGTTTATTTGAGCTCCTTACTATGAGGATTCACCTTGTTCAGTATAACCTAATCTAGTCTATCCATGATGTCTGAATTGAGTTTTCTCTGTCAACTGATCCATGCTTACTTGTGAATTCATCACACTCTCATTGGTTTTCTTTTCAGTATTGAGATCATTTTGCAATCTTTCATTTTCAGTCCTCAGATTGATAACTTCTTGATTTTCACTATTGAGTTGATTTATCATATCTGCATACTGAAGTGACAAGTGATAGATTTCATTTTATTTTTCCTCTAATCTTGTACTTAGCAATATTTTATCTTCTTGTGCCAATATCTCTGTCATTTTCTGCTTGGTTCTTTTGTTCCATGACTTCACATATTCTGACTGAATGAATTTCTTGTTCTCTCTTCAATTTTCTAACTTCTTCATGTAAATTGAGATTCTTTGCAAGTAGGTCTTCAATGGTTGCATCAACTTCTTTAGAACTTCTTTCTTTACATAAATCTTCAATTATTTCTTCTATGTAACTTTTATCATTCATCTGCATTGCTAAATCTTTTCTTCTTTTCAGGGAATGAGAGAGTTGCTCCTTGAGTTTTATGATTTGATCCATGGCCACTTGTAGATCTATATTTTCATTTTCAATGGCCTTCTCTAGTCTGTATATTTCCATTGCCTCTAATCTTTGCTCAAGTTGTTAAAATTCTGATAAGAGAACCTTTAGCTCTGATACCAATTGTTGGAAATATATTGTAGGCTAGGTGATTGAGAGGGGGCGGGTGAATCAGGAACCAATCAAACTTATTCACTTTTATCCCTTATTAGATTGTTTAATCTGATTGCATGCATGGAACATAAAATTAATAAACATTCATAACACTTGACATAATATTTGGTTACCCAGAAACCTTCCAAATAGAAAGTAAAACTGGGGTGGGGATGGTACCCACAAGATTTAGTATTATAGTAATAAATTTGGCTGATGAAGGATTACAATTGATCACTTTTGATGGTCTGCCCTGTTAGGAGAAATAATGACTGTTAGGTCCACCTTGTGAAAGGATTTATACAATACAATAAAGTATGCACTCTATTAGGAGATTTTATAAGGACTGTTAAGTCCACCCTGTTAAAGGATTTTGCTGATACACCTGTTACGATGAACCAGTGGATGATCTTCTATGCAACTCTAATTTGCTAATAAAGATCCTTTGAAATAATAATGATCACCTGAATGTGATAGATGAGTCTCTGTTGTTCCTTTATACAGTTGTAGCCTTCTAATCAATCTGCCACTTCATATTCACATATCCATACTCTTACTTCTGCTATTTCTATTTCTCAACATTTGGATAAACAAAGTACCTTATATATATATATATATATCTAGATTAATTACCTTCATAAGTCAGCTACATAACATATTTAATTAGTATAAAACAATATGTGCTAAGTTGGCCCAATGCTGATGCTCGGGTCCAGTAATCCACTCGGGTGATATACTGACACTGGGGTGACATAGTGAATTGGCAACTCTGGCACTCAGGTGACACTTGGTGCTCGGGTTACATTGATCACTCAGAGATGGTAACTCGGGTAACACTGGTGACTCGGGTGATACTATTTTGAACTAACTGCTCAGTCGACACTGCAACTGCTCGGGTTACACTTTAAGATGTTGGCCCGGTCAATACTGTATCCATATAAATGACTAAGTGTTTTGGAACTAATTGGGAACATGTCTTTCCATAAGGTCAACAAAAAGATGAAGCATCTCAACGAATGCATATTACTCAATATTTATCAGAGGGGGACAAACAATAGTTCACATAGTTCTTCATGGAGAAGGAAATCAATTTTGCATGGTCATATTCTGACATGTTGGGCTAAGAACCTGATCTAATAATGCATCGTTTATCTATATCCCCTAAGGTTAAACCACTAAAATAAAAACTAAGGAAAATGCATCCACATGTGGTGTTGCTAGTCAAAGTGGAATTGGAAAATTTTCTTAAAGATGATTTTATCAGAGCTATAACATATGAATAATGGATTTCTAATATCGTTCCTATATCAAAACCAGACAAATTGATCAAAGTATACACAAATTTCTGAGATCTTAATAGAGCATATCCTAAAGATGACTTCCCTCTTCCAAATATTGATATGATAGTAGATCTTACCGTTGGCTATGAAATGTACTCACTAATGGATGGTTTCTTGGGCTACAATAAGATCAAAATAACAACTGAAGACCAAGAAAAGACAACATTCACATGTGCTTGGGACATGTTTTGGTTGAATGTAATGGCATTTGGACTAAAAAATGCTGGTGTGACTTATCAATGAGCAATGAACACCATATTTCATGACATGACACACAATAATATGGAGGATTATGTGGACGACACATTGGAAAAATGAGTTAATAGGATAACTCACCTAGAAAATTTGGGAAGGATATTTGATAGAATGAAACAATTTAGACTAAGGCACAATCCAAATAAATGTGCCTTTTGAGTGACATCTGAGAAACTCTTAGGCTTTATTGTCTTAGCTAAAGGCATTGAAGTAGATCCAAAAAAGGAAAAATAAATCATGGAAATGTATCCTCTAAAGAATATCTTTCAAATGAGGACATTACAACGGAATCTTCAATCAATCAGATGATTCGTTTCTCAGTTATTTGATAAGGCACAACCATTCACAAAAACATTGCATAAAGGAGTCACTCTCAAGTGGGATGAGTCGTGTGAAAATAAATTTAACCAAATTAAAGAGTATTTGTAAAATCCACCAATACTAATGTCTCATATTCGGGTAAAATCTGTATTACTATACATATAAACAACCACCACATCATTGGGAGCTCTACTAGCACAACAAGACAAAACAGGGAAGGAAAGAGAAATCTATTATATCAGTAGGACACTTTTATCTAATGAAATTAACTATACCATTATTGAGAAATATTTCTTAGCAGTAGTGTTTGCAACACAAAATATCAGACATTACATGGTGTCTCATTCAACAAAGCTGATAGAAAAGATTGATCCATTGAAATATTTGTTGAATAAAGCAACATTAACTAGCAGGTTAGCTAAGTTGGTGATGATACTGAGTGAGTTCAACATAGAATATGTGGACATAAAAGGTATTAAAGAATAGGTAATAGAAGATCAATTTTCTGAGTCACCACTTCAAGATGATAAGACAATGAATATAGAGTTTCCAGATGAAACAATCTTACACTTAACAGAGTATCCATGGAAAATGTTCTTTGATGGTTAATACACCCAACAAGGGTTAGGAGTTGGTACTATTTTCATAACACCTTAGGGATATACAATTCCTAAAGCATACAAGTTTTTATTTCCATGTACTAACAACATTGCAAAATATGAAGCTTTAGTGAACGAGCTAAAAAGGATGATTGAACGGAAGATTGTGGAACTACATATCTATGGAGATTCTCAGTTGATTGTAAATCAAAACAATGATCAATATAAGACTAAAAGTGAATAAACTATACCTTATAAGAAGATGATTGATGATCTGAAGAAATACTCATTGTTCATCACTTTTCAACAGATTCCTAGAGAAGAGAACAAGTGGTTGATGCCATGGCTACCCTAGCCTCATTGCTCCAGATTCAAGAACAACAATTCTACTATAACTTTCTAGTGGAAGAATTTCCCTATCTCACCTAAGATTTACCTGATGATCACTTAGTATGCCAAATCATAGCTCTTGATTCATCTTGATACAACTAGATATATTCCTATTTGAAAGACCGCATTATCCCTGATAACCTATCCAAATGTGAGAAGAGAAACTTGATCCGCACCGCATCACATTATATAATCATAGCTAATGATCTATATAGGCATTGTCTAGATGGTAATTTAATTAGGTGTTTATAATGAGAAGAATGTGAGCATGGATTTCAAGAATTCCATGAAGGTATTTGTGGATGTCATTCAAATAGTCTTTCATTAGCTAAGAAACTCTTGAGAGTTGGGTATTATTGGCCTAACATGGAAAAAGGAGTAATTAAATATGCCAAGTATTGCAACAAGTGTCAACTGTATGGAAACCTTATTCATGCTCCAACAAGGGAGTTATTATCATTCATTACTATATAATCCTCAAAAGTTAGCACCCATAATTGGATGTCTTTTAGGACCTATTGACCCTATTTTGGTAATTTCAAGATCTGACTGTCGGTTATGCCCATTTGTCCTTTTTTACCAGCTCCTTTTCACATCTCCAGATAGGTCTCCACCACATCCTAGAAATTTTTACCTACGGGTATAGTCAAAGTTTGAATGAACCCCCAAGGGTGAGGTCTAACTTTGACTTCACCCCCTATGGGTTTGTCTTGATTGGGCCTAGAGCCCGATGTACAGACACTTCTTCTTATATATTTCCCATTTCTTTTCTGTATCAGACTGCCTTCATTTGAATCTCAAAATGAGTATAAAGGATTCTCTATCCCCTCATTTTGAACACAAAAAAAACACATACATGCATACATTCAATGTGCCAAGATTATGCAAGCATAAGCATTCAAGTGGTGAAGGAAAGGCCTCTATCCAAGGTCTCCAATTCTTCTTCATATAATCATTCAAACAAGTCAATCTCCTTCCTTTGATGCAATATTTATCTCCCATGATGGCCAAGTAGAGAGATTATCAAGTGGCACAAGGAGGTTCATTCCATTATTCTTCAAGTAGCATAAATACATTCATGATTTGGAGATGGTGATTATGAATCTCATACATTGGTGAGGACATCCTTGATCTCCCTACATCTCCATTCCAAGTTCAAATGCAAGCATCTTCATGAATTTGTGTGATTTCTACATCCATTCATGATGGTTTTACACAAGGTGAATCAAACATTTACCTTCCTTTACTTTTCAGATTTGCATTTACATATTAATTTCAAGGTTAATTTGTAAACTAGGGCTTGACCAAGGCAATTCCCTCTCCATAAACAATTTCCCTTTTTCTGTGTGCCGGAACAAGTTTTTTGGATCTGCGGATCTGGATTTGGGCATTTTTGGGATTATCTCAGAGATCAAAATTGGAGAGTACACAATCACAAACAAAGGGGTGTAGTTGAATCTAAACTTGTACCTAAGAAGTTGACTTGTTCCTGGAAGCCTAATTTTTTGACAATCAAAAGTTACAGGTGCCAGGGTCCCATATGCAAACCGATTTTAGTCTGTGACATATCTGTGACAGGAAATTTTAGTTTCAAGGCATATAACCTCCTAATTCATTTCAAGATGCACAAATCATTCTCCAGTCTTGCATTTAATTTTAGATCTATCATTGCATCAGTCATCCTTAGTTACTTTTCAGATATTTACTTGTTCATAAATCAAATACATTAACTCCTTAAAAGAGGAAATAGGTTTTATCCTCCTCCATTTGCATCTAGGTTTTGCATTTGCAGCCTTCATATTGGGTTGTGATAATCAATCTTGGATACAAAGAGGTTGGGTTTTCTCTATTTTAAAACTATATAGGCCCCCTACCCACACACAAAAAGGAATTTGGTGAGTGATCTCTACCTTAGCATTGCTCACCATTTTTCCCTATATAATTACACACTGGTCATTTCAATACTGGGCCTTCAATCTCATTGATCAAATATATGCTTCATCATCAACCACACACAAGTTCATCATCACAACCACATAGTACTCTACAAAGTGGGTTAAGGTTGTTCCTTTGACCAAGGTGACATGAAAACAAGTGTCTATGTTCATCCTTAACTACATCATCTATAGGTATGGAATTCCCTCTTCAATTGTGAAAGACAATGGGGGGAAATTTAAAAATAAGGATATGGATGAATTGTGTGAAAAATTCTGAATCAAACAAGATTGTTCCTCAATCTACTACCCGCAAGATAATAGACATGACGAAGCTTCAAATAAAAAATCTTGAAAATATTACACAAAATGGTCAACAAATCAGGAAAGAATTGGCATCTACAGTTTAATCCAACACTGTGGGCCTTCAAGACTAGCATCATAATGCCAATAGGGGAAATGCCTTTCTCTCTTGTCTATGGATAAGAGGCAGTCTTACCTATCGAAGTAGAAATTATATCTCTAAGAGTATCATTGAGAGGGCTTGTAATAGATGAAGAATACAAAATATCAAGAATTCAAGAGCTAGAACTGTTAGAGGAGGGCATAAAGGAGGCGTTTGATCACTTGTGAGTCTACTAGAAGAGGATGTCTAGAGGTTACAAAAAGAAAGTACACCATCAAGAATTTTAGGTTGGAGATCTTGTATAGAGAGAGAACCCTAAAAATCAACAAAATAAAGAACAGAAGGGAAAATTTAAATATAATTGGCTGAGACCCTTTGTTATCATAACAACATATGGCTCAGGTGCCTATCAACTCTCAACACTAAAATGAGATCTACTTCTGGATCCAATCAACACAGTTCATCTCAAGAAATTCTACACCTAACATCCTCTGTTCAACATGTTTGTATAGCAAAAAGTGTCCCTGAAGAAATTAATAAATAATATATATTGATCTTGTAAAAATAAAAAAAGTGAAAAATGAGCCTGAAGAAAAGAAAAAACATCAGAAAAAGTCCTAAAAAAAGAATATTCTTGGTGAAAACCTGGTAAACAGGCGCCTTTATACTAACAAAAAAATGAAAAAGATCAAAAGTACAAAAAAATCAAAAATTAAGAAAAGTGCCTCAGTGAAAACTTGGTAAACAAGCACCTTGGCAACAAAAATAGCTCTAAACTCCAAGTAGTGAAAACCTGGAAATCAGGTGCTGCTTGTAATTGATCACTCCATCTATCAATGCATCACTTAAACTATATCATTTTCATGATCTTCATTCCTTGTATATATTTTCCAATGCTTTTGTATCCTTATACATATCAATTGTCATGAATCCTGAACCATGGCTTGGACTCGTGTTATGTCCTATCCTTAGGTTAGTCATGCATCACTGGGGGCAGGTTAATCAACACAAAAATGGTATTTCAGCATCACAATGGTGTTTCATCAACACCACCATCTCAATAATTACCTTTAACTAGGGGCAAGTTTTTAATCAATTCATCACTGGTCAACATCTTCATCATAATCAAACCTATCAAGCACTACTATCATCTAGTGTTTCAACAAAAAAACAATGGTGTTTCTCAACACCACTCAACAACCAAAGCTATTTTTTAATGATCTACCTACGGATGGTTTTTTTCCTATATTCTTATGTCTATGTGTTTTGGGTAACTAAATGATGTCAATAGTACTAGAGAAACAAAGAACTCTAGGACATGACAATTTTCTTTGTTTGTTGTCCGTTGATTCAATATTCTCTTATCATGTCTTCTGAGTGACTCTATGATGTATTTGTAATAGAGGAGCAAGGACAGGGGGCATACTTTTTTTTTGGTTGCATCCTGTGGGATATAAACCAAATATGTCTCATGGACAGATATTTCATGATGTCTATGATGACAATTCTTTTATATATGATAAGAATCATAATGCAAAATATTTGTACTAGACGGAAGGGGGAACTCATTCCTTTTTTTTTGAACGATCATTGAATTCTGAGTGTCATATCTCCTAAGGAATTCCAGGCTATCAATATACTAGAAGGCCAATGAAGGAATATGATATTTTCTTTGTCTGCTTCTTGCGAGATATTTTTCCAATGAATTCAAAGGTCAAATAATCTGGGTGTCTGTGATAAGAGCCTCCACACTTGTGGTATGCCACACATACTTTGACTTCAAATATTTGTACACTAGATGGAGGTTGGAAAGATTATTCCTTTTCTATTTTATGGAAATGATACTCTGGTCATCATGGTTTTTCATACTTTGATGTTTGTATCACATTTCAATATCAAATTCCATGAATCAATATTCATATCACCATAGTCGCCTGAGTAGTAGTGCTGGTTGTACTTAATAAAAAATGAGAGGAATATGATATTCATATCATCATGCTTAACTATGTACTAGTGGTGGTCATATCTACTTATACATTACAAAACACTCAATGATGAAAAGCATAACTAAAGATAAAAAATAAATGACAAGGCCCTCATGAAATTTTCATAGTAGACTGCATTCATTTAGTGTTGCTTTCATTTTCCTTCACTGGGCTAAACATCACTATCTTTGCGAGGGAAAACCAAAAGGAGGTGACATCAACATTGAGACATTTCAGTCTAGTGACATGATCAAATAAATATGACCATGATCGAGTATCTTATAATAGCGACATCAAAAACATACTTGCATCACATGTTAGTAACATATATCATTCATTACATTATAAATCCATAGCATGTACCATCTAACTATCCATGTCATCCATTGTGCATTGCATCCACTTTCATAAACATAAATCATAACATAAACATTTGCATCCATGGTATCAAGCATGAACATCATAAAATATAAAACAAAGGTACAACATTGTTACATCCTCATTTGCATTATCATTTTATTCAAGTAAACATATACACCATGCATCTCATAAACATTGAAAAGAACCAAAAGATAAAGTATCCATTGCATATCAAGTGCATCATCATTTGCATTATCATTTAACATCAAGAAATTATATTGCATACATAATAAATATCACATGAATATAACATTAGACATCTCATTTGCATCATCACAATAGTATCAAAGTAAATGCATACATTGCATATCTATTTACATATATATCATAAACAACACAAAAAACATAAAAACCAGATAGAACTTCATCTCATATATCATAAGCATATAAATGTCAGGGTGTAAAGATATAATGAGATCAAAATGGAAGATATCATCCTCTATCAATCATCACATGTCAATAAAGTGCATCATCATACATCATGTATCTATACATTAAGACACAATATATGTCTCTGGAGAACATCAAAAGAGAAACAACATGATACATCAGACTTGACTGCCTACATCTAGACCTCGCCTATTGGGTGGTGGTGAATATGATCTCGTAGGTGCTGGAACTACACCCTGTGAGTGTGTTGTTTTCTTAGAAAAAAGGGTACCCTCGTAGTAGGATTTAGAGCAACTGAAAAGTATTCCGCCCAGTAATAAGTAGATCTACTTTGTGCTCTTGTGACATACCTCAAGGATCTATCCCTCTTTGTGTTTATACTGGCTAAGGATCTATCTCTGTCACCCATCTGAGCATGTAACACCACTATATGTATCCTCATATGGGATATCTCCTAACGTAATCTAGCAATAGTAGCTGCATCGTCTGTACCCCTATAAACAACTAGAGCCTGCCTAGCTGGAATCACTAGAGGAACCTATCCACTCTGAGCCTATGCCTATCTGGAACTCTATCCCTGAGTTATCTGTGGTCCTCAACGAGGAGGAATCAAAACCTATAAATATGGACCTTCCTTGTCTCTCATAACAACGTGAACAAGATCACTAAGAGCTACTGGAGGACAAATTCTCACTCTCACTATCTTCTCATCTCCACCACCCACAACCCCCAAACTACCACCCTTGCCTCGCTACACTCATCTACCACCATCTCTGCCCTGGTCACCTCTCCCTCCATCTCTCTCATTCGGTGATCTCCCTCTGCGACCTCTCACCCTCCTCCCATCTCTTCCATCTCCATCTTTATTCCCATTCCCATCATCATCATCCAAAGAAGCAAAACCTCCTATGGAGCTGTCAATCTAGAAAAAGGATGGTGAGAAAAATATCATGCATAAGAATAATTCATCCCAGCATTTGCAATCTTTGGCACATAATCCCAAGGTACTGGCACCAACTTTTGATACTCCTAAACTACTAACTCATAGCGCAATCTATGACCCTACTAAATCTCATCATCTCTAGTCCTAGCATATGCATCCATACCCTGTGGTACACCCTGTACTCTGTCATACTATATCAAAACTTGGGTCACAATGAACTGCTCTAGAATGTAATAGGTGTGACCTATCAAAAATTGACCAGTGAATACAAAGGGCATCTCTACCCTATTTGCATATCACTCCTCACAATCTATATAAGGACACCAATCTACAACTGTAATATCATCCAATACATGATGCCAGTAGTCTAATCAACCTAATCAAAGTTGTACCATGTCTCCTCCATACATTTAGATATAAGGATCCTCTGTCTCTCACAGCCATGGAATAACTAGTCTTGTCACTGGGAATTGCACCCATGCACATATCTGCAAAAATATCACACCTATAAACATGCTCCAGTCATTAGATAGGATGAACACAATCAAAAGTAGTAGTAGAAAGACTTGGACGAAAGTAAAAGTTGACAAATGATAAAAAAATCAACAATCCATGAAAAAATAACTACTCAATGTCCATAAACGAAGGAATAATAAAAATAAATGAAGACAAGATTTATCGCAAAGGAAGGATTGTATAGAAACAAGACAATATATCCTTTAAATGCAACACTATCAACAGGAAATGACAAAACTCAACAACAAACACAAGGGAATGAACGGTAAATGAAGAACTACCAAAAATGAAACGTCATTGATGGTAAACAAAAACATAAAGACGAAAAAACAAAGACACAAAAAAAAAAGTTAATTTAACCAAAAATGAGACACCATTTTCTGTAAATGAAGAAAGAAGCCCGAAAATGAAATAAAAATTACCGTAAATGAATCACAAATTACCGGAAACAAAAGAACAAGACAACTACCTATTTTGAGCTACATTTTTGTACATAAAAAAATTAATGAAAGAAATAAATGCTCGGGAAGGATGGCATACTAGTGGTCATAATGTGCGGGTCTCTCATGGCTCTTATTCAGCTCAAAATGGTGGGATTCGACGAGAATCGACATGTTATCTCTCAAGAGATCTCAATTCTCCACAAGGAAAAAGTCAAAATGAATAGTAAATATGAGTTTTTTAAACCCTATTTTAACCTACTTTTGCCTAATTAATGACCTTTTAACCCTATTTTTGGTCATTTTTACCCATAATTTGATCAATTTTTCATCAATTCAACCCTAACAATCAAAAGGGTATCATTCTTTTTCATTACATTTTTTGGAATTGAAATAAAAAATGACACAAATATCTCAAAATTGACTAATTCTTCATTTCCTCATTTAATCATTTAATTAGGTGATATTATTTGATTTCTCTTCCAAGGGGGCATGATCAACACAATTGGCACATCAATCAAAGTTTTGACAAAATTTTTGACAATCGGGGCATCATCAAATTCATTTCATAATCATTTGATCAAATTAGTCAATTACAATGGATTTTTTCAAATCTTCTTCATCAATCAAAATTGGCCAATCATCTAATCAATTGATCATTAAGTTTTTCAAATCTTCTTCATCAATCAAGTAATCAATCAGATCAAGTATTGAAACCAGGTTTCATATCAAAATGGAATTCATCAGTAGGGGCATCAACTTCATTAGGAATCATATCAAGTTGGTGGTCTTATTAATTAAATCAATAAATTAATTAATCAATCTTGGAACGAGTAATTTCATCAGGTCTCATATCAAATTGCTTGATCTTATTAGTATCAGTGTTTTAAATATCACTAGGGGCATATCAATTTCATCACACCACATCAAATTGATAGTCTCCTGAAGAGAACATCAAAGGATAATTAACTTCATCAGGACCCATATCAAGCTAATTATCTCGATCAAATTTTTGACAGTAATCAGTTTCATCACTTCACATCAAACTGGTTATTCGTTCAAGTTCTCGATCAATCTTTTTGACAGTAATCGACTTCATCGCTTCACATCAAAATTGTTGTTTGTTCAAGTTCTCAAAATCTTTCTGATGATAATCAGTTTCACCACATTACATCAAATTGGTTATTCATTATTATCAATATCAGACGGGTAAGCAATTTCATTGCTTCTCATCAAATTGGTTATTATGGTCTTAATCTATTATCAAAACATCATCAAGCTGTGATCAGTTTCATTAGGATCCATATCAAACTATTCACTCAATCAAAATCTTATCAACATCAAACATCAAACTTTCTTTGAATCAATGCACTGATCACACATCGATTCAAAGAGGGAAAAATGTAATCACCTAAAATTGGTCTAGTCTAATCAAGATGCATAAATCTCAATTGAATTGCCTTAGGTCCTAATCAAGTAGAAATCTTAATCAAGGTGATTAAATCAGATCAATTTCAATCATAATTGTGTAATTAAATCAGATCAATTTAATTGCATAATTTATCAATAATTGAATATCAATGATCTAACACCAAGAGTGAATTAATTCATTAATTAATCCTAGCCTAATTAATTAAATCAAAATGAAAAATCCCATGGCTAGAGTTATTAATTAAATGGAATTAATTAACTATCTTAATATTCTCTCCACATGACACAAAAGTCAACGCATCAACTAATCAAATTGAAGGACATGGATTGCTCAAGTTTGAATATCAACCACACATCTCCAATTGAATCTCAACCACACAATTCAAATTTGAACTTTTCCCTCCAAGAGAGAATCTATAAAAGTATCTCAATCAAGGAATTATGCATTCATCATTCATTTTTCAAGTAGATCATGCTAGTTTGAATTCATAGTTATTGCGTTTTGAGATCTTATTAGTAGTAATTCATCATTGTAGATCAAATTTATATCAATTCATAGCTTAAATCACGTAGAAGCATAATTTGAATCAATTAGCTTGCATTCTATCTTAATTACAACCATTTTAGATCAATTGAATCAATTTAGCTTGATATCTTCATCATGATCATGTAAATTTGTATCAATTTAGATTTATTTTAGTAAAATCCTTCATTTTATGAGTGTCATTTACTGATCTAATACCTAATTCTGAGAGAATTATTAATTAGATAGTAATCTTCATGTCTAGAAGGCAATAATTAGATTTCCATTGTTTGATTTGATTGATTTCTTTATACTAACAATTGATGTAATGAGTTATTGAAGTGTTGTGTTGTAGGTACAATATTTACACACAATAACTAATTTCTGTGAAAATCTCAGCCTCTAAGGACAAGCTCAAACTAGTCTCAGATGATGTTCCTGAATTTCAACCTAGCCCTTTTAACTCCAAATCTAATAAAAAATTTAGGGTGTCAATAACTATGTCTGAGGCTCTCGAATCCAGATCCAAAACTTCATTACCTGTTCCTGCACATAGAAAAGAAGTAGAAGAAGGTTGAAGGGAGGGGTTTGCCTCAGTCAAACACTTGTTTAGGAATCAAGCTTAAAATGAAATAAATGTAATTGAGAGAATGTTGTCATTTAGCAGAGATTAGATCTAAACAATGAGATATGTCATACCATGTAGATACAATTATCTCTTAGAATGTGATCAAGTATGGTGATACAATAGATTTGAATCAACACAATAACCAAAAGGAAATCATGTTAGACAAAACCTCATGTAATAGACATTGTAATTCACCACAGTGTTGAATTGAAGAATAAGACTTGATGGATGAATTTAGATCTCATTTGTTGATGTCAAAATCCTTTGTTTGGCCTCCAATGGGAAAAGAAGCTAGATCTATAGAAGGAAATTCCACGAATGCATGATGGAAATAAAAAAATTGAATTCTTAAAGGCTCTTCATGGTTTCCTTTCACTTGAATGCTTGATGAACTTGAATGCTTGAGAATGGATGATTGCTTGATAATGGATTATTGCTTACACTTGGATCTCTTGAATGCACAATGAATGTATGATAGCTTGCATGTGTGTGACAGATTGTGGATGTAGATTATATAAGTGAAAATGAGAGGAAGAGGTCTCCTTTTATAAAAATTTTGGGGCTCAGATATTGCAAGCCAACCTTAATTAAAGATCTAGGAGAAAAACCCCCACATTGGGCCCAAATCCCACCAAAGCACAAAACCCTAGGATAAGGATGACTTGGACAACCTAGTCCAGGACAAGGCCAACCTAGATGATCTTGTCCAGGAAAATCAAATTTTGCCTAGGACTTAAGGGAATGTGCCAAAAAGGGGTGGTGAAAGCCACAGTCTTCCAAGAACTTGGGGTAAATCCCAAAACCCAAAAAGGAAGGGATAGGTCCTAGGTGGAAAATGAATTATATGTTTGGGTGAAAAATGGGAAATCATGCATAGAAGTTAGAGTCAACCTCAAGTTTTAAAGAAAGATGAGGACCTATATTTGAATTGAATATGCATTTGAGTGCAATATAAGGTCCTACCACAAGAAACCCACTAAAGTACGCTCAAAATGGTCCTAAAATGAGCAAAAATTAAGTGCTTACTTTTTAGCACTATATATGAATATGAATATAAATTATTTATTAGTGTTATACAATTGGGAATTATGATTTTGATATATTATGAGACAATAGCTATTGTTTTATATAATGTTGTTCATTAGATATGATTATTATGTTCATATGATGATTTTTATTATCTTCATAGTATGATTATTATTTTCTTATGATGGTTTTATGTATATTTATGGTTTTTACTGACCCATTGACCCTATATCGACATTTACAGGGATATGGTGTATGTTTTATATTTCTATTTGATGTGTCTGTATAGTGAGGGATAAAGTTGTAGTTACTTTCTTGCGATATCCACATGATGTACCTATCCCTACCATTTCCTGTTGTATCTATGCATGCACATGCTTGAGTTTTGGTTGACATTTTTGCAAGTACTGGGAATCATCTTCCCTAAATTTATAGGAGTGAGCGCTTCCTTACATATGTATCAATGGTAAAAGAGTGGAGAGAACATTCAAGCCTAAAACTTTATCCTAAACCTACATTTTTTTCCTATAAGTGGACAAGTATCTAATTGACTATCCTATCTGAATTTGTCAAAGTGATGTGAATTCATGATTCCTATTGAGTATACTTTTTGCATTTGTTTTAGTAGATTTTTCAATATGCATGTGTTCATATAAGGTTAAGTTGCATTTTGTCATGTTGTTGATTAAAATATTAATTAAGGTTAATTATTAAAGTTAAATAGTTATACCTTTTTGAATAATAGAATATTAATATTGTAACATCTAAAATGTAGGTCACCAAAATGTAACATAAGAGATATTACATTTAATAATTTTATTTATAGATGATATAGATATGTATATGAATATGTGTGTGAGGAGGGTAGGATTGTTCTTTTAATGCCACATTGCTTAAAGGGAAGATCCAAATTGATTAACCCTAAAGAAAGGATCAATGCATAAGTGAATCAACCTATTAAGGATATAGATTAAAGAGAGAAACCCTAATTCCCATTTTATAGAAGAGAGTGGTGTGTGATAGATTTAATAACTTTAATTGAATTGAATAAGATAAATGTACTAACCTTGAAATATTGTAGATCTAAAGAATGTTTTTTTCTAAAGCCTATGTTGAGTTTCTAGAAAATCCAAGGGCGAATCTGGAATAGAAACGCATAGACGAACAAAACCCAAAAATATTTTTCCATTCTGACACAGTTTCAATTTGTAGGTCCTCAAGTCAATGTCAACATTGACCCAAAATCTGATTTTGACCTAGGGAAGAATCAACCTAAAAAGTCTCAAACTAAAATTCTATTTTTGGATCCTGAAAGTTTGTAGAAAATGGTATCTGAATCTCTATCCTGATCCTCTGTTCTGAACCTGTACCTACAAGAAAAATGGTTTGTTTGTTGGGGGGAGGGGTTTGCCTTAGTCAAACCCTGAATTAGGAATTAACCTTGAAATCAATAATTGAAATAAAGAATGCTATCAAGTAGTAGAAGTAAATCTAATAATGAAGCTATGATATTTAATAGATATGCAATTGTATTTCGAATGTAAACAAGTATGTAAATATGAAAGCTTGGACTCAATTAGAAACCATAAACCTAAATGATTGAATGCTTGGAATCCACCTTGAAGAGAGAATGAATGAATGTTTGAGGATGCACAAAGGATCTTGATGGAAGATCATACCACCATGATGGATAGATCTAGGGTTTTGAATGATGAATCTTGATTGTTTGAACCAAATCCCTTCAAAGGCTTGAAAGCTTGAATCCTTGATCTTCAATGGAGAACTTGAATGCTTGAGAGGAAGACTTGAACACTTTGAAATCTTGAAACTATGTAGAACAATAGATGCTTGATCTTTTTTCTCGATGACTTCTTTAGAGGCGCTTGATCACACTTCCTTAGTTATTCACCTAGTTGATGGTTTTATGATGGTTAGAGAAAATGAGAGGAGAAAGCTTCCTTTTATATGAAACTAGGGCACAATCTTCTAGAGAGGCCGACATAGGAGAATTAAATTCCTACTGGACCCATGCCCCTAGAAGAGGACCTATATTAAATATAATTTAAGAATCGTCGATTCAGAACCCAAAATAGATGACCTAAAAGATGGAAATGAATTTTTGATGACCTCCGGCAGCCGACTGACTTCCAAATTTGAAGGGGGGACCCAGGTTGAGGTTGAGGTTTTCCTTGACCTAGGTCAAGGTCAAGGTCGAACTTGACCCAGGGAGTCAGAACCCCTGGAAAACATGCCAGATGGGATGGAAGGTGCCCGGAGAGGCCCAATCAGGGTCCTAAACAGGCAGAGGAGTAGGAGAGGATGCATAAATGAGGGGACAATATTATGGTTGTCAAAAACATCCCCCTAAGAATGGATAAACATTCTTAACATGGAAGTGCTTCCATTTTAAGATGATACATTAAGCCCCCACTTTAGCGGGAGTATGGAAAATGAACATACTCATGGTAAAGTTAGAAGAAAGACTCTGGTGGATCACAAGAAGGTAGAACATCACTAATTCAAGGACATGAGACCCCAAACCAATGATTCTAACTCAACATACATGCATAAAGATATGGAAGCAATTAATCATAGAAAACATACATGATTACATAAGTAAGAAAAGAGAAACACTATATATAACATAGCTTCATGAACTAATCCTACTAGCATGAAAGTGAAAGAGAGAAAAGAGACAGTGATTACCTTGCCTAGTAATATTCCCACCTTACCATGAATCACCAAGGAGGGAGAGCCCAACAGGTTCACCCATAAACTATGCTTTATAATTTTAATGCGTCTTCTGACGGCTTTTAAAATATCCATAGATCCACATTCTTGTATCACTATGAAAAATGTATAAAATGTGTATCTTTTCAGGATTTAGCAACTTATGTGAGTTACCTTCCAAGGATTTAACATATTTTAAAATTTGAAAATGTGTATCTCTTCAGGATTTAGCAACTTATGTGCGTTACCTTCCGAGGATTTAGCAAAAAATAAAAATAAAAATGCTTGTCTCTTCAGGATTTAGCAACTTATGTGCGTTACCTTCCGAGGATTTAGCATGTTGTAAAATGTAAACTAATGTAAAATATAGTATAAGGGAGACCCTATTTATGCCCCCTCCTTATCATGACTACCCACTAGGCAGGATAAGGAAAAGAAAGAGGATACCTACTTCACAAAGTAAGGAGATATCCTACTTAACAACAATATACACTATATCCTTAGCAAAGAGTATTGACCCTTACCTCTAAGAACATAGATAATCATGAAATGGATATGTCGCATATGGAAAAAGGATCCTCAAATCTTATCATCAAGACCCCCACCATAGAGGAGTGCTTAGGATAAAATATCATCTTCTAAAGAAAGAGGGACCAAAGATTCAATCATCTAGCCTCCTGCGATGAAGAGGAAGAGGAATCTCAGAATGAAGGAGTCAAACTCTAACCCAAAGCAAATGCAATAATTTATCAAGAGCATAGTTTTCAAAATAAAGAAGAGGTGATGACCTAGGACAATCACCTCCCATATAAGAGGGTATCCTTGGCCAAAAAATAAATCTTTATAAGGAAATAATGTCATATGATAAACAAATGCCACTAAGTTAAGGAAAGTATATCCTTAGATAGAGGAATAAGAAAAATACCTTGCCCCCCAGGGGTGAAAGCAAGGGATATATCAAATTATATTAAGAGATGTTAAAGAAAAAGAGATATCTTTACAAAACAAATGTCCTAGAAAAGATATCACGAATGATTATAAGTGAAGAAAGTATGTATAATAATAATAAAAAGGATAACATATAGAAATAATAACCAATTAAACTCAAAACAAAATACATGCTAAGAGAAAAATGGATCCTAGAAGACTGGAATAAAATACCTATTACCCCCGAGTTAAGAAACAAGAGGAGAAATATGATCTAACTTATAGAAGAACGAGGGGAATGCCCTATATCAAAATTATTAAGAAATTGTAATACTGCACGGGAATGAGATATAATTCCCAAGGCAGCTCTTTCTCTAACATATAGCTTGAAATGCACACAATCAGCAAGTAAATGTGTATTACTATAATGAAAAGGACATCTGTATTTAGAGAGAGCATTTTTCAGAATAGGTTTGAAGATTTCTTTCTTAGAATTCATTAATTGGACATACACTTTCTTAGCCACATCTTGAGGAGTATCAGGGTGATCTAAAGAAGGTGTTGGAAGAAAAACATGAAGAGGAGGACGATGGTTAAGATCCACTACCTTGATTGGAGGAGGTGGGAAACCTATATCATGCATATCTTGTTTAGGAGATGAATGAATCGGGGTTTTAATGCCTTTTTCATTGATACCAAGCCCTAAACCTTTATAGTCTTGTTTATCCACCATAGTATATCTAGTAGTGTACATATCTTGCAAAGCTTCTTTAGGAGGAGATTGATTATGGTGTTCATGAGAAAATGTTGTATATGGTGGAATGATAGGATTAGAAGAGGTTTCTTTGTTTTTATTTTTAATATCATCATGGATTGGATAGGAAGGGGAAGGTAAATGAAAGAATTCTCGAACATCATTGTAATGAATCCTAGCTTGAGCCCCATCATAAATGTGGGAAGAACTAGGGATAGAAGATGAAGAAATAGAAATAGGAATATTCGGAATTGGATTAGGATTGATAGGATTAGGATTAGGAAGATTAGGAGCTAGATTAGTAATGATAGGATTAGGATTAGGAAGATTAGTAGGTGGAGTATCATCTACCCAATTCTTCACAAAATCCAAAAGAGTAATAAGTCTACTACACAAATCCTTGATGAAACTTTTGAATGTAGGAAGACTAGTATTAGTTAATCTCAAAATAGCATAAGCAAGTGAAACATGGAGATAAAAAATATAATGAAATGGATGATACTTTCATAAACATCATAAGTACTATAGAGAGATGCTAAAAGAAGCATAATGAGAAAAATAGTCATACCCCAAAGCATCTTAAAGAACTTCATAGTGAATGAAATGCAAGAAATGTGTTTTTTTATATTTTTATGATTATGTAGATTTTTTTGTATTTTAAAATGCAAGAGAATAAAATAAAACTAAATTAATATTCACGATCTAGTCTTGGAGAAAAAGAGGCAAAGAATCTAACACCAAAAAGAAAGAGTTGTCTATCGCGGGTTCACCAAAATGTAACATCTAAAATGTAGGTCACCAAAATGTAACATAAGAGATATTACATTTAAGAATTTTGTTTATGGATGATATAGATATGTATATGAATGTGTGTGAGGAGGGTAGGATTGTTCTTTTAATCTCAAATTTCTTAAAGGGAAGATCCAAATTGATTAACCCTAAAGAAAGGATCAATGCATAAGTCAATCAACCTATTAAGGATATGGATTAAAGAGAGAAGCCCTAATTCCCATTTTATAAAAGAGAGTGGATTGTGATAGATTTAATAACTTTAATTGAATTGAATAGGATAAATGTACTAACCTTGAAATATTGCAGAAGAATGTTGTTTTCTGAAGCCTGTGTTGAGTTTGTAGAAAATCTGAGACCGAATCTAGAATAGAAATGTAGAGACAAACAAAACCTAGAAATATTTTTCCGTTCTAACACAGTTCTAATTTGTACGCTCAAGTCAATGTCACCATTGACCCAGAATTTTTCGATTCTAACCTAGGGAAGAATTGACCTAAAAAGTCTTAGACTGAAATTTTGTTTTTGGTTCCTAAAATTTTGTCGAAAAGGGTATCCAAATCTCTATCTTGATCCGTTGTTCCGAACCTTTACCTACAAGAAAAATGGTTTGTTTGTTGAAAGGAGGGGTTTGCCTTAGTCAAACCCCAATTTAGGAATTAACCTTGTGTAGACACCCGAAAATGGACAGGCTTGCGACTTTACATTAAAAACGCTAATTTTGATCTATTAATTAGTGGCTTTTTAATCATTAATTAATCATCTATTTTCCTCTAAATTCATTCCCCAAATCATCTAATCAAATTCCCAAAATTAATTAAATAATTAATTTTATTTAATTAATTAACCTTAATTGATTAATTA
>MU226568.1:680057-708360 GCA_018584345.1 Thuja plicata | reverse complement strand
GACTTCTTTAGAGGCGCTTGATCACACTTCCTTAGTTATTCACCTAGTTGATGGTTTTATGATGGTTAGAGAAAATGAGAGGAGAAAGCTTCCTTTTATATGAAACTAGGGCACAATCTTCTAGAGACGCAGACATAGGAGAATTAAATTCCTATTGGACCCATGCCCCTAGAAGAGGACCTATATTAAATATAATTTAAGAATCGTCACTTTGAAACCCAAAACAGCCAATCCGGAAGCGGGAAATGAATTTTTGATGACCTCCGGCAGTCGACTGACTTCCAAATTTGAAGGGGGGACCCAGGTCAAGGTTGAGGTCGACCTTGACCCAGGGAGTCAGAACCCTTGGAAAACATGCCAAATGGGATGGAAGGTGCCCGGAGAGGCCCAATCAGGGTCCTAAATAGGCATAGGAGTAAGAGAGGATGCAAAAATGAGGGGACAATATGATGGTGGTCAAAAAAACCCCCTAAGGAGGGCTAAACGTTCTTAACATGGAAGTGCTTCCATTTTAAGATGATACAAATATATGGTTATTTAATTAATAAACCATTAATTAAATACCTATATTTATTAAATAATTTTAATATAAAGTCAAAAATAATAATTGAGATTTAATTAATAATAAATCCAAATGTAAATTTAAATGCCTGATTAAGTTAAGTGGTATTTATTTTAAGTTGCCTATTCTTATTAATTTAATTAAAATATAATTATGCCATTTAAATGCACTTTATTAATAAATTACAACTTTAAATTTAATTTATTAAATTTGAGTTGTGCAACTTAAATTGAGGAGGGCAGAGGTGCAGGCTCCCATTCCTGACCTTAATGTGCATCCCGTAGGTGATCACGAGCTGGCCTCAGCAATTCAAAGGGCTTCCCTCAAGGTCGACAATAGTGGATGGGAAGTTGTCCCATATTCTCAAGCACAGATGTAGTTTGGGTGGGATGATACTCTCGAGTGAGAAGAAATAACCCTTGTGGACATGGAGGAATGAGTTGCATTTCTTTGGTTCAAATTTTGCCCAAATTTTTCCTTGTTTGTTTATGAGGATATGCAGTTATGGATAGTTGGTGATGTAGCATCGACGCGGTTCAACTTATTTTTCATGATTTTGAACATGGCCTAGGTGCATTTCTTCCTTGTTGGCATGTGCAAGTGACTTACTCTAAATCAGGGGCACTCAATTTTAGGTTTGTGATCTCTTGCTCAAATGACATTAGTGTTCCTTCTTTGCCATCACTTCGAACTTAGCCCTTCGGGCTCCTATGTAAGTCTGCAGTTTGCATTGATGATTCTCATTTTGGGTAGTAATATGGGGTTATTAGAAATGTATATATCAGTCGATGTTATCTCACTAATGGGATTAGGTATAGTTTATAAGGCTGATAATTCTAGGTTGTACATGGACAATGACTTAGAGTTTTCTTTCTAGTTCTTTCTCTGAGGAGTCCTTTGAACTAGTTATATATTATAATAAAATATAAGTGCTCTGTCACTTTTAGCTTAAAAAAATCAAATGTAAATTGATTTAAAATTAAACTAAAGTGATTTTTTAAATTCTAAATTTGAGTTTTAATTCCTAATTAGGGTTGCACTTTTTCAAAACCCTAAATTTCTAAGTTTGTTATATTTTAGATCTAGGAGGTCATTTTTAGGGATTAGGCAATCATGTTGAAGGAGTTTTCTAGTGATTTTGGGGTTTAAAGGACTTTTTTAAAACTTAGAGTTTTGAGTTGTATTGGTGCTTCTTCATTTTCAATTTCCAAGTCTTTTAGTTTTAAATCCCTGTCTTCTTCATGCATTTATAGTTGTGTATTTTGGTATAATGAATTTTTAATTACCTTAATTCATTTCATTCAAAAATCATAGGTAGAAATAAATTAATAATTTCCTTTAATTACCTTAATTCATTTCAGTCAAAGGTAGAAATAAATTAATAATTTCCTTGTGGTAAAAAAAGAGATGCAAAATCTCTCTCTCTCTCTCTCTCTGAAAACTTCCACTCAATTTTTTTGGAAATAAAATTGTAGATGTAAATTCCATGAAAATATAAAATGGGTTCAAATTAATATATATGTATATTTAAAAATTAATTAAATTGCCTCTCTTGTATTCTTTGCTTATTCTAAATTTCATTTTTGAATGACTTTTTGAGGTGACTTAGGATTATCCTTTCTAGTTTGTTTTATTTTTAATCAAAACATCACACCCTTTTATTCTTTCTAATAAAAAGTGCAGTCATGTTGCCTCTTTATTAGTTCCTACCATGGTAGGAAAACTATTGGGAAGGCCTCTCACTTAAATAGTGATTAATCAATACTCCAACATGCCAATCACAATTCAACATTGCTAATATTTGTTTTTTGTTTGTACATGTTGAAGAGGTTAAGTTGCAAGATTTATATGTCATATATTAATTACATATTATTTGTTGTGTTATAATTGGTGTTTGCCTTGTTTGTGCAGATATGGTAAGATCTTGTGCCACATTAAGTCAAGATAAGGCATGAAAACCTATGAGTTAAGAGTTTTGATGAAGACAAGCACCTCCTTCTAGGCTTTATTCCATCCTATTTTTTACTTAAAAATAATTTTGGCAAGTTCTTATTGGTAGTCCAAACGGTTGCAGATCCCTCCACAGCTACCAATGCTAGAGAATGCATGACAAACAAAGCACTCCTATGAGCTCTGCAAAATTGCTTGGGTTTCAATGCTAAAGGCATTTGCTATTTTTTTAATCTGTGCATTATTCCAACGGTTTCAAGGCCAGAGGGACAAATTTCAAAACAACAAAGGGTGAGAATGCATGGGTACCACGACACAGGACAAATGGCCATGAAAATAGGATTTCCAAGCCAAATGGAAATATATGTTGCATGTATGATTTTAGGAATTCCTAGGAGCCTTTGGCCACCCTTCGCTTTGCAATCTTGTTTTTTCCTCCTTGTACATAGAGAAAGAAGTTGCTTGCGTCCAGGCCTCTGCCTCTTTAGGCAAGCCACTTTTACATTGTGTCGTAAGGTATAAATGCTGCCTTTCCTATCTCCTGTGTTTATTTAGGATGAAATTGAACTTGAAATTAACGCATGAGTTTTAGGGCATAGGGAATTATTCTTCTAACCAATGAGAAATTTAGCAAAGGATATATTTTGCATCACGAATTCTAGTCCAAAGACTTTCCTCCTACAAGGATTCAACTCGACCATCACTCGTTTGGTAAGTGTGCACTTATTTTGTTTTGAAGTTGTCAATTTTATAGAACGAAAATTATCAAAAATCATCAACATTGTTTATGTTTGTTTTATTTTATCAATCTTCCATGAAGCTTTCTTGTGAGTGATCTATCAATTGACAATATAGTTGTCATATCAATCGAGGTTCAATATGGTGGATGTTCTTAACTCGCTTCTTCCTCTCAATTTTCTTAACTCGCTTTTTTTTTTTATTGTTTTTTTTTTTAATTAGGATTTACCCTTCTCCCTATGAGGGGGCTTTATTTATATTAAATCCTTAAATATGAATTAAGGGAGTTAAAGATGTCTAGTTTCAGGTGGAGTGGAGCAGAGTGCCAAATTTGTGGAGGGGTGGGGGATTGTAAACTTGGACCTGTGATTCACATTATTGATGCAAGGTTTTGTGATGGGAGAATTCACAAGCAAAAGGAACTATTTTAATCAAAATATTTTGATGTTTGGCGGACTATAATTTCTAACGATGAACCTCTGGCTACACCTTTTTCCTTGTACATGTAAACTTATTTGTGAAGCTGAGAAATTCTTTATTATTAAAGTTATAATTCAGAAGAGTAAAAATTAAAATCTTTTCGCTTTTCTTAATTTCTTAAATTTTTTCAGTTTTGTAGTTTTCACATTTGTTTGTAAGTTTTATCAGCAACTCTAGTTTAAATTTAAAATATCACAAATTTAATAGTTTTTTGGCTTTTCTGAATATTATAGTTTTTGCAGGTTTGTAGTTCTTGAATTTGTACGATAGTTTTAATTGTAAAAATTTTCTCTATCTATTAATTGTCTTAAAGAGTCTTCCATGATTTACAGCCCCTCATCTCCATTTTTCTATTTTTTTAGATTCATTAGAACTTCAAGGGCTTCTACAATTCTTAGTTTTAAATAATTAATGCCTTTATCAAATGTCCGGCCTCAATATTCTTAAATGCACTGTTAGTGCCCATTGCTCAGTTGGGTTTCAAATTATGTCTTCACTCCAGTCTATCATGATTAGCCTTCCTAGGTGTCATCTGCATAAGATGAAATACAAGATCTTGCATGGCGACGAATTGAGGATCATTTTTTCTCTAACATGCAGACATTAAGAATTTTTTGTTTGTGTAATCAGATAGCCAATCACTGAAAATTTAGGTTACCTCCATTTCTTTAGAAAATGCTAGACCATCATTGACTTCGTGTTACCATACTAGGTGAATTAATTTGCTATTGAACAATTTCATAAGTACCAACAATTGTATTTCCAAAATTTTGAAACTTAATCAATTATTTTCTTATTTTAATATAATAATCAACACTTATAATATGTCTCGTTTGCATCAAATTTTTTATTTTTAACTTTGTCTAACCCTTGATTTTTACCTTAATATTTTTTCCATGATTGCTTGAATCTGTTTTTTCTTCTTTGTGTCTTTTTGGCTTCTTTTTCAAGTTGGTTTGCTTCAGGCACCTCTCACCATGGTTTTCAAGTCATCAAACTTTATCTTGTCATTTCCCCCCCCCCCATAAAACTCGAGTGAAACAACCAAATTGTAAAGGAACACCTATATAAAATATGGCTATACATTGTTGTATGGAAGACATTGTTTCCCCTCCCTCCCCAAACTTTATAAATGGAGCAATTATCACATGTTGTGAAAAACCTTGCAATCATTGCATTCAATGTGGTGACATCTTTAGGCATTTTTTTTCTATTTTTTTAGAGGGTCCATGTGAGAATAGAATCCTCAAGTTGAGCACCTTCTTTTCCCATCAATTTTTAGGAAGGCTAAAATTCTCTCAAAACTCGAGTAGGCCACTGGAAATTCTCTACTAGCTATGGATACAGTGATAGTTGTAAAAAGTCAAAATCAGGGAAATAAGAGTAAACAAGGCCAGACATTTTGTGCATATCCAACAACTCACCTTGTCTGTGCTTGTAGAATTTGCATATATTTATTCAGTCAAAGTGTTCATAGAGAAATAAAAAGAGATGTGAACTCTCTCCAAACAAAATTTTTTTTCTAGAAGCCCATTGAATGCATAATTAAAATGAAGCACTTTGTAAGGCTTAGTATCACACTTTGTTTCAAAATTCCATTATGGAGTTAGCATTTGAATCTTTCCCATCAATTTTTGGGAAGGCTAAAATGCTCTCAAAACTCGGGTAGGCCATTGGAAATGCTCTACTGGCTCTGGATACAACAATTGTTGTAAAAATTCAAAATCAAGGAAACAAGAGTAAACAAGATCAAAGTCCATTTTGTGCATATCCTACAACCCGCCTTGTCTGTGCTTGTAGATTTTGCATATATTTATTCAGTCAAAGTGCTCACAGAGAAATACAAAGAGATGTGGACTCTCTCCAAACAAAAAAAAATTTCCAAAAGCCCATTGAATGCATAATTCAAATGAAGCACTTTGTAAGGCTTAGTATCACACTTTGTTTAAAAATGTCATTATGGAGTTAGCATTTGAATCTAAACATAGCCATAAGATAGAAATGTTTGGAGATGTGTTTTTGAGCATATCCGTGATCTGACATTTGATGGTTGTCTTACTACTACTTTACTCTATGCTTTAGACAACTATGCATTACTCTATGCTTCAGACAACTATACATTACTAAAGTACACAACACTAATTGAATATGGTTTCCTTTGAGATCTAAGAAGATTTCATGAGCACAAAGCATATATTTAATCCTTTTTACCTATTTTACAACTTTACCCTGTCTTGCTCCCATGTCCTCTCCTATTTTACAAAACTGCCCTACCAGCACTTGGCAGAAACTATGTTGCACTGCAGCTCTTTTATTATATGTTTTTACCTTCAATTATTTTTTATGTTAGTGGGTCTACACCCCCACCATTATCTTTCCTTTTTTATTTAAAAAAAATGTGCAAAAATCTTGGGAGACGTGCTCTCATGGAGGCTTTATTTTCTTTATTACTTTCAATTTGCATATTTGTACCCATGATTTACGCCTATTTTGTAGGGCTTGATTTTTACTTT
Source organism: Thuja plicata (assembly GCA_018584345.1). Taxonomy (NCBI): domain Eukaryota; kingdom Viridiplantae; phylum Streptophyta; class Pinopsida; order Cupressales; family Cupressaceae; genus Thuja; species Thuja plicata. Next base: position 702,117 of record MU226568.1, on the reverse strand, counting down.
ATGCACTCTCCCACAAACTCCTATCTGATCACCTTTTTCCTAGGATGGAGTGCAGTGATGTTGACTGTAGTTTTTTACATGGTGTCTGGACATGAAAAGTGGAACTTAACACCTTGTAGCAAGGGAGTTCCCTTTTTTTATTTGTTTATTTGTTTACATAAATGATTCCAGGATTTGCAGTGAACCCCCAAAGGCTTTGGCAGAATTCCAAGATTTTCTATGGCGGGATTCTAGGATTTCTCTTACAGCGGTTTCAAGACTTTTGTCGATCCCAAAAAGCATCGAGGGATTTTCCTTCTCTATGGAGGGTTTCTGCAGTGAGAAAGAAACATCCAAGGCCCAGTCTACAATGGGAAAGAGACAAAGGGTGCTTCTAGACCAGAGGGACCTATTTTTCCAAACACAAGAAGTTTCGAGGTGTGCCAATTTATTTATTTTGTATTTGTTCATGTAGTTGTCTTTTTTCTTTTTGTCTCTTTTGATCCCTCTAACAATGGAAAAACAAACCATATCATTTGTCAAAAATGGTTAAGAAATTTCAGTGCACTTTGAAACTAATCATTTGGCACAAGTAAAAATAGCCTCACTAGGCAAGATAGGAAAATATATTTGGGTAAATGTTAAACAGTTTAAAGGCATTTTAAAATGTAGGATTGCTCATATGAAATGGTCACATGAATGGAAAAAGCATGGTCAAATGAATAAGCAGGAGATAAGAACGAAAGGATGGTGTCAAAAAGTGTCCTTCACATTTAGGTGGCAACAATATTTTGTGTGGCAATAGTAAATTTTTAGACCCTATTACTTACAACCCTACTTCTACATATCTTGCTTGGTGTCATGATCTATATGTGCAAGAAATTTTGATGGCTAAGAAGAGGTTAGAACTTCTAGAGGTTAAAGAGAAAGAAAGTGGCCTCAAAATGCATGTTCTGACTACACCAAATAAATCTCTAACAGATAATAAGAATGCTTTAAAAGTTCAAATCTCATTGTTGCAAGAAACACTCATAGTTGGGAAGCTTGAATGACAGAACATGAAGGATTAATGGAAAAAATCAAGAGTTTCATTGGAAGAAAACAAGGTTACAAAAAACACTGAAACATCTCATGATAAGGATAAATTGATATATCATGCTAGTTTGTTGGGAAAGGAAGAGGTTGAAGAGGAGAGGAGTTTCTCAGAAGTTACCAAAACTTGGGATAAAAATAGTAAACACCTTGCACGTTCCAGTGAGGAGGAAAATACTCATGTGAATAACACACAAGACAAGGAGGTCAATGAAAGGAGGGCATCCAATATAATTATTAAAGGGCTAAAAGACTATGGTGAAGGTGAACACACCCTTGATTTAACAAGGAACTTCCTACAAGAAGTGTTGCTGTGGCAAGGTCAAATATGCCAAGCATGGAGGGTAGGAAAATTATATGATGAGAGAGATAGGCCCATTAAGGTGGTCATGCCTAGTATTTGTGACAAACAAAATTTATTGAGAAAAAAACAACTCTTGAGGGGTTCTTGCTTCTTTTTAGAGGATGATCTAACTATGAGACAACAAGAAGAGATAAGGATGGAAGTGGAAAAAATTAGAAAAACTATAAATGAAGGCAAAAGGGCATGGATGTTGAAGGGAAAAGAATTTATTTCTTATTTTGGTTATCATCGCAATGCAGAGCAACAAGTGGGTAACAAATATTTGACAAAAAACTCTTTAATGGGAAATTATACGACAAGATCAACATTCACTCATAGGGATAATAACTCAACTTTGAGTCTTCCACATCAAAACAAATAGAAATCAAGTTCATCCTAGGCTTCCTAAAGTTTAGTTTTTTGGAATTGCAGAGGTTATCCTTGGAGGCATGGGCCTAGGTTAGGACCTATTGCAGAAGACAATGACATTATTTGTCTCATAGAGACACATGAGCATGAAGGATGTAAGACTCCATTGTTTGAAGTCTAATGGAAGTTGACAGTGTAGAATGAGGCAACGATAAATGGTAAAGGCCATGAAGGCATAATAGTTCTAGTAAAAGAAAAGGAAGGATGTGTCATTAAATTGGAAAAGGAAGATTCTAATAAAAAATTCATAAAGTTCAAAATCATGGAAAACATTAGTCTTCTCAGGATCGCAACATGTTACTTTTCCCCACAAGTATCTAAAACTTATAAAAAGTGTGGTTTAAATCACAATAACCCCCATGCTACCTTAAAAAAGGATGTTGCTATTTTTTTACAGTTTCAGGATGTTCTTCTTGTCATAAATTTCGATGCTAGAAAAACAGATGGTCAAGCTAGTATTTTTAGCTACAAAGAAAACAAAAATCCCATTTGGCTCATAGAAAAGAGAAAACATTAGTGGGAAAGAGTCTTAGACGATGCTAAAGACTACAATCATTTTGGGGAATAATTGATCACTTTGTGTCACTTTTGATCTAATAATTTGTAATGGTTTGGCTAGATGGCCTAAGTCAGGCAATTTCACTTGTAACACCTACAATGGAGCAAGTGTGGTTGATTATGCAATTTTTTCCCAAAATTTATATGAGAGAATTGAGGAAGTTGTAATTGGGGAACACATATGGGATCTCAAATCAGATCATAGACTAGCCTGTTGTGGGCAGAGGATAGGAATCTTGGGGTGAAAAATCAATGCCCTCAATAACCTCTTTCTCAGGGTAGAATTATTTTGATTTCAGGAAATGGTAACATCTTCAGGGCTACACTTAAGAGACTTTTTAGGTGGAAGAATATACACAGGAATGTTGTTAATAACCATGTCTTATCAATTTTGATCCATGAGGCTCTCTCAAAGTGCAAGAGAACAAAAAGTAGAAAATCTAAAAAATATTGTTTTCCAGATAATGTCTGGTTTGATAAGGAATACAAGATGGCTAGGAGAAATCTAAGGGATTAAAATAAAAAAAACCTTGACATTGAATCTTAGAAGAAGGTCCTAAAGAAGAAAATAATTGATTTTATGTTCACACGAAGAGAGGAGATAATGTTCCTAGGTAAAAATAACCCCAAACTTTTTTGGAAGGAATTCCAACCATGAAAGAAGAAAACTAAAAACAATATTACAGTCACCCAATGGTTTGACTATGCTAGGAAAATCTAAGAACAAGAAGGTTAGGTGGACCAACCACTCTTGGTCAATAATACAAAAAAAAAATCATTGTGTAGGAGGTCGAGATGGGTATTAAGAATTTGGGTGTTGGTAAAGAAAAAGACCTAGTTGAGCTTCAAGTAGAGTATCTCAAGTGGAGTATGAAAACCCTTGCACCACACATTACAAAAATCTTCAAAAATATCAACCAATAGGGGTTTCCTAAAGATTGGACAATCAACCTTGCAATACCACTTTTTAAGAGTGGTGATGTCAATAATCCCTCCAGCTACATGACAATAATGATCAATCCTCTCTTTGCAAAACTTTTTGGCAGCATGATAGAAAATAGGATCAACAAATGGGCGGAAGAAAATCATAAACATGCAAAAGGGAAAGTTGTTTTTAGGCTAAAACACTCGACGATTGATCATTGTATCACTTTGAGGCACATTATCAAAAAAGGGTGGGAGAAAAAGGAGGCTTTTTGTTTTTTTGTTGACTTTAAAAAGGCTTTTGACACTATCCTTAGGGACAAGATTTGGCTTAGAATAAAAGAATTGAGGATTCCTACGCATATCAGAGCTACTATTTATAGGATGTATGAAGAGGTGAAAGTCAAAATCAGAACTTCAACTCACATTTCAGAATGCTTTAGGAGTGATATTGGGGTCAAACAAGGTTGTCATCTATCTCCTACTTTGTCTGGCTTATATATGATCCTCTATGCAGACAATCTCACTTTGATTGCCAAATCTGCCTTTGGTTTTCAAGAACATTTATTTTCTCTTGAGCACTTTTGCAGAACAATGGGGATGCAGGTCAATATCAACAAAACTAAGGTCATGGTTTTTTCTAATAATAAAAAATAGCATCAACATGATTTTTATTTTGGTGGCAACATTCTTAAGGAAGTTGCAGAGTATAAATATCTTGGCATTGACTTCAACAAAAGTCTATGCTGGGAAGGATGCAAAAATAAAAGGACTTTAGGAAGATGGAAGAATTTTTATGCTCTTCATAATAGGTGTCATGAAGTGGAGGTTTGGGACTAGAAAACTTCTCAAAACTTGTTTGGTCTTCTTGTTCTGGCAGTTGTTCTTTATGGGTGTGAATTATGGGCAAACAACACTTCAATCGCACAATGGAAGCAAATCGAGGGAATCTAAAAGAGTTTGATCATAAGAAAATTTAAAATAAAAAACATTATCCCATTTGATATCATGTTAAGTGAAATGGTGGCTGCCCCTTTTAAGACACTTGCTATGGTTTGGCTCATAAGCTATCTAAAAAGAGTCAAAAAAATGGAAGGAGATAGATGAGCTAACACTAGTACAAAAACAACAATATATGACCAAATAAACTACAAAAAATTATAGATAAATGACCAAATTTGATCACGTGATTAGTGGTAGTTTATTTTCGGTCATTTATCTCGTGACCAAATTTATGACTAAACTATTTGTCATTTATTTGGTCATTTATTTAGTCATTTATTTGGTCATTTATTTGGTCATTGATTTGGTCATTGATTTAGTCATTTATTTGGTTATTTATTTGGTCATTGATTTAGTCATTTATTTGGTCATTTATTTAATCATTGATTTAGTAATTGAATTAGTCATTTATTTATTCATATATTTAGTCATTTATTTAGTCATATATTTAGTCATTTATTTAGTCATTAATTTAGTCATATTAGGACACAATGAAATCAAACCACCATCCTCTTACTTGTAAAGTAGGTTCTCTTCCATTGAGCTAGTACCCTTTAAATAATAATCATACCATGCTTGATCTGTTTAGAATACATGCAATCAAGTTATCACTTTTCATTATTGTACGATGGATCATAGAAGGCTTAAAGTGCATTCAGGCCTCTAAATATTCTAGAACATTACTAGTCCAATATGGATATCAGAAAATCATGATACCATATTTATTGATTTGAATTACATTTGGCTCACTTGACCCATGGGATTTCTAGGATTTATAACAATAATAGCTTGAACATAAATTCCATTTAAGTGAGCTACTTTCAGTTGTTCTTTGACTACTGATATTTCCAATCCCCATCATGTTGCCTCATTTAAGTAGTATGGAACCTAGAAATATAGAAAATGATTAGTTAGTAAACCTTCTTAGAGCCACTGAGAACCAAACATGCAGAAGGCATCCCTATAGGTAAAATTTCTAATTCTTCTTATAAAGTTAAAATAAACCAACTGTATACATACATACTAGTTTCCCACCATGAAGGGCAAGAGATGTTGAGTACAGTGGATACTGTGGAATTGGAAAAATAATTTCATCCTTTTCTAACCTTATGAGTAACTGCATCATCATATGAACATGTTTGCATCATATCCAATACAATAGTAATCGTGCATACCTTCCCAAAAATCGGGAAACTTGTAGGGACTATTATAAATAAAATATAAGAATCTGGGCTAGCAAATTATTGTTCAATACAATTACAACACAAGGATACAATAGTTTTTTTGTTCAATACAATTACAACACAAGGATATAATAGTATTTTTGTTCAATACAATTACAACACAAGGATACAAAACAATGAACATTGAGGTTCAAAACAACCATATTGATTAAAACACTTAACAATTCATCAATAGTCCAAGGATCAAAGGGAAGTCATATAGGAAGTTTGACAATGACTTTTAATGAAAGAAGATATGCAAGGTTCATGAACCACAGTCAAGGGAATACACAAAAATATAGGACAACAATTTCCTTCATGAAAGTCATAAGTAACATTGATTTCAATGTATGATAGCAGTGAAAGGAAAAAGTTGAAAGATAGTGACAAAGAGCACGAGTAAAGAAAGTGATAATTCTAATGCAATTATACAATGAACACAAACAATGAAAGGCGATCAAGAAAACTAATGGAGGACAACATCATTATCAACGGATATTCTATTTTTTTTTATCAGAGGTGAATAAGAGATAGAGATCCCTGATATACAATTAAGGGACATCCCTGTTTCAACACAGCCATAACAGCCAAGAAGGTCATAAAGACAACACTGCCATAGACAATAAAAGATACCATTCAAGTCATGAAAGGTAAAGTGGATGATAATGTTTAGGCACAGATATGTTGAAGAAGCATCAAAATAGAATGATAGAAGAGTCGATTGACACAAAGACAGAGATTTGAAAATAGTGGTTAGTATTTTAGACAATAGTCCACTACAGTCAATGAGAGATGTGAAAACATTGATAAGAGCATCAAAAATAAAGTGGGCAATATCTCAAAGATAGTTTTTCAATTTAAAATATTTCATAGGACAATAAACCAAAATAGAAATTTCCATTTGTGGGACAGTAGAGTAAAAGATAATCATGGCATGACACACTATCCAATTTTCTATACTAAAATAAGAAGGGACATATCTGTAGCATAAGACATCTCTAATGGTTATGAAGAATGTGGTTCTTCAAGGAAAAACTCATAATTCTGATTGCAAGAAAATAGTGACTGAGAGTGGAGTGTTGATAGGTACACTATGGTGTCCTAAAGTGCCAAAAAAGAATAGAGATGTGAGCCTATCCATGAAGGATCAGGGAAAGGGTCTGGTTGATCCTCTACAACAAGTTATGAAGCCTTTTGTAAGGGTAAAAGATGATTGTCCACAGTCAGCAAGGAGCAAGGTTGTCATTGATGGTAACAAGTGCACAAATTTATTTTTTGATCCTAATAGTTTGATTGCAAGGAAAACCATCGCGTTTAGCAATACCCCTAGAAAATTGAATCAAGGAAGCCATGGGTATTTTTAATTCCATAGATAACAAAACCATAAAACTAGATCGCAATACATAAATAGCATTTGTAATTTTCTAGCTATTTTCTACTTGTGCTAGATGATAAATTCACTTGATGTAAAGGGTAGTTGTAGACTTTCATTGACTAAATTTCACTGCTATTCTTGGTGACTGATGAAAAAATAGAGCAGCCAATGAACAAGCTCTAAGATGTCCTTTTGTCTACCCACCTACTAATTCTCATGGATTTTGGAAATATATTCACTATTAATGACAACATCACGAGGCACAAACATTAGAGAACACCCCCAAATCTCTATTAAAAAGGGGAGTACTTGTCATTAGCAACTATCAATAATGTTGTCATAACAGGGGCTTAGAAGACCCGAATAATAGAAGTCATAAGGGGACATCTACACCAATGATTTGAGAAGCAGAATGTAAGATGATCATAGTTTTATAAGAAGAGTTGAGAGCAAAGCCAACGTTCTAATTAGTGTTGAATAATAATACATGAAGTTCATGTCTTAAGTTTGCATGATGATATATATGTTACAAAATACTAATTTTAATTTAAAACATTGGTATTCAAAGTCAAGGAGTAGATTCAATAATTGCATAGTAGTTGAGAACAAGACAATTAATGAAAGATCAACAAATAACAGAATGAGGACAACAATAGAATTCAATGAAAGCTATGAAAGAAACACAAATCAGTTCAATAAGATGGTCATAATGAAAGAAACACAGATTAGTTCAATAAGAGGATTCTAATTCAAGCCTCCAATCAATATTATCTTTGAAATATACATGTACAATGAATAAGGAAGGCATTTTACATTTATATGTGAGTGTGTTTTAGTCATAAGTAGCTCATTGTTATGATAGCACAAAGACAAACACATTGTTATAAAGAGAAAAGAGATACAAGTGGCATAAAGATGAATGTGAGACATGTTGATTCCAAAAATCAAGATGCTATTATGGACAACCGAGTTAATGTCATGAGGAGCATAAATGAGGGAGAGACTATGTTGAGATGAGCCAAAACCTTAATGGAAAGCCACTGTGATAAAGATACAATAGATAGATGGTCATGAGAAGAGATATAAATCATTGTCAAGGCATTCAAGAGATTTGCTAGCACTCACTGTCATGAAGAAGTCAATACTATCATGAAAAGAGAAAAGAGGCATATCTTAGTGACAAAAGAAAAGACAAATGGGCATGTCTTATCTCATGAGACAAAAAGGAACAATCCTATCTCATTAGAAGGCATCGATCAAAACATAGTGAGATGTCCAAAAAGAATCAGTTATAACATTAGATCCAATAAAAGGCTATTCATAGCAGTGAATGAAACACACATTAAAATATCAATTATTTAATGTAAAAATATTCACACAATCAAATAGATGTAAAAATAATCACACAATTGAATCCAGAAACACCATTCAATAATTCTCATGGATTGTGGAAATATATTCACTATTAATGACAATATCACGAGGAACAAACACTAGAAAACACCTTCTTACCTCTCTAATTTCTTGGCAAAAAAATGGTTTTGTGCTAGGAAGACAAATCTTGGACTCCATAATTTATGTCCATGAGAATGTGCATTCTCTGGTGATGTCTAGAGAGGAAGGCCTCATCTTTAAACTGGATCTCTCTAAAGCCTATGATAGGGTGGATTGGGAGTTCCTTCTAAAAGTCTTGAGTGCTTTTGGTTTTAAAAAGAAGAGTACTCATCTTATCTTTCAGCTTGTTTCTTCTACCACCTTCTCTATTTTGGTCAATGGGTCTCCTACCCCTTTCTTCAAATCTTCTAGAGGGTTGAGGCAGGGGGATCCCCTTTCTCCCATCCTTTTCATTATTATGGTTGAATACTTGGTTAGGTACATGGAAAACCATGTGAGGGTTGGGGAAATTAAGGGACTATGTCCTTCTGCTAACCAAGTGTGTTCTCATCAACAGTTTGTTGATGATTCAATTATTATGGGAGAGGCCTCTGTTAAAAATGCTACTAATATTAAGAATGCTTTGACCAAATATGGGATTGCTTCTGGTCAAACTATTAATTGGGAAAAAAGATTTGTGTTCTTCTTTAATGTTCCTAAGGAGAGAAAGATCATAACCATGAGGATTCTGGGGTGCGATTTGGGGACCCTCCTTGGCACTTACCTCAGGCTGCCTCTTTGTTTGGAACCCCCTGACACTTTCTAGAGCTCTCTTGTTGATAGATATCACAGTAAACTTGTTGGATGGAAAGGACTTATGTTGAGCCAAGCAAGAAAGATTCAGATTCTAAGATCTACCCTCCAAGGTCTTTCACTTTATGCTTTAGGCATCTTCAAAATCCCCAAAAAGTTTGGGGATGCTATTGAAAAGATCCAAAAAACTTTCTTATGGATAGGTATGGAGAAAAAGAAGAGGATAGCTCTCATAGCTTGGGAAAAAGTCTATAGACCAGCTATTAAAGGGGGGCTCGGCCTTCACAGAATCAAAAATCTCAATAATCATCTCTTGGCTAAATTAATCTAGAGATATTACAATTCCAGGGGAGAATGGACTCTAATTTGGGACAGTAAATACAATAAGGACCACCCTAACTTAATATTTTTTTCTTGATTATGACAGGGTCTCTGGAGGATCTTTTATATGGAGGAATGCTATGAAAAATAGGGATGTCATTAGAAAAGGAGTAAGATGGAAAGTTGGAAATGGAAGGAATGTTCTCTTCTGGGAAGATAAGTGGATTTTTCATGCTCCCCTTAAGGACTATCCCAGATGGAAGAACTTTGAAAACCTCTGCAAACTTAGATTTGGAAGGAAATGGAGGATTACTGGGAAGGTGATCACTGGAAAGATCTGACTGTTATTGACATTTTGATGGGATAGCTTAACCAAATTCTAGAAACTACCACCTTGATTGAGGAGGAAGATAAGACTATCTAGAAGTATAGCTCGAGTGGTAATTTTTCTACTTCTTCTTTGTATAATAAGGAGTTTGAAGATCTGATTGAGCCATTTTGGGCTAAGGCCTAGATAAAGGATCTTACTCCTAAGATCAATGTTTTTTTCTGGATCCTTTTACAAAATAAAGTCCTCACTACTGACAACCTTATGAGAAGAGGGATGACTGTTGTGAACAGATGCTACCTTTGCAAGCAGAATGACGAGAGTGTTGATCATATGATTATTCATTGTCCTTTTGTTAGGGTGATATGGGATAACTTTCTTATTCTTTTTAATATAGAATGGGTTTTCCCTGAAACTTTGAAGGGTCTTTTTAATTCCTAGAGACATCATTCAAAAAATGAAACTGTTATTCAAGTTTGGAAATTTTCTCTTCCCTATATTTGCTGGGGAATCTGAAGAGAAAGGAATGAAAGAGTTTTCAGGAATAAAGAGGCAAATGCCAAGGAGGTTTTTTACAATATAAAGAGAGCTATTAAAGAAAATGCAGTGTTAAAGGATAGAATTATGGAACCAATCTTGGAGGAGGATACTGTCTTATTTCAAAAATGGAAGATAAAAGGGAATTTTAGGAATCAGAACAACAAAGTTATGAGAAATGATTCTAGGTGGGATTGCCCACCTAGGAGGTGGATGAAAGTTAACTTTGATGGGGCCTCGAAAGGCAACCCAGGGGTGGCAGGATGTGGGATTTTCATTAGGGATGAGAATGAGGTATGTAAGGGTATCAAAGTTGTCCCTATTAGTTTCCAGAACAACCACCTTGCTGAGGCCACTGCTTCCCTTCATGGTCTCATCATGGCTAAGGAAAAAGGATGAAAGAAATTTTGGATTGAAGGAGACTCTCTCAACATTGTTAATTGCTTGAATTGTCTTACCCCTACTTCATGGACTATTTACAATATTATGAAAAAGGCTAAAGCCTTAATTCATTCTTTTGAAAAATGTATGGTGACTCGTAACTATCGGGAAACCAATGGGGTGGCTGATTGCGCTGCCAACATGGTGTGTAAAATGGAGGTGGTGACTCAATGGGGAGGTGATGTTGACATGTCAGTTCAAGTGCAGTTATTGATGAATAATGACCATTTGTGAAGCAAATAAAAAAGTGATCATAAATGGTAAGTTTTAATAAAAAAATTATTGCGGAAGTGACTTGTCATCATTCCCATCTAAGGAGAATGTACTTAGTGGCAATAATTAGCTGGAAGTGGCACATTTTCTGGGTGCACTTCATTTTTATGAAAGGGAGGTAGGATATTTCAAACAACATTTGTAAAGTCATCTACAGAGAGAGTAATCTTAACCAGAGAGCTAATATGGGAGGTAACAAGAAGTGAGTGGAACTTGCAAAATGTGATGAATGGCGTGAAAGGGATGATGTGTGAAAGAATTTGGTGGAGGGTGGTTTGGCAGTTTTCTTAGAGAGGCTTCATGGGTGCAACTCCACTATCACAAGAATTTTCTCGAAGACCTGGAAAAATGGGAAGGTTATGGTTGTCAACCAGTATATGGAAGTCACCAAGGAGGTTATTGCGGAGGTGACTGGTATGGGGATGGAAGGGCTTAAATTTTACAAAGATAGGCTTATCTTGGTCAAGGCATGGGAGAAGTTTCCTAAGGAAGACAAGGAAAGGGCTATGCTGGTGAAGGTGGGCACCTCTTATCACAACCCTATGCACATATTTAGACCCTGGTGATATGTTTTGTTCATGCTCATCAGCTACATCACTCTAGATGGTAGGTTCACTAGGGCCTACGGCCACCACTTCATGCTTCTTAATCACTTTAGACACAACATGAAGGTCAATTTTCCTTTCTACTTGCTCAGCTTGCTTGATTTCACCATTAATAGTATGTAGAAGAAACCAAAGGAGGATCATGCCTCTCACTAGGGGCTTATGGTGTTAGTATACGAAGTTCTTAAATCTAAGAAGGTGGAGAGACCTCTAGTTAAAAGGACTCAGAAGGATGAGGAAGATACGGAAGGAAACGAGGAGGAAAGTATGTATGAAGAAGACACTGAGGATGAGGAAGAGGATAAAAAGGGTATAAAACCCCTAAGAATGGAATAAAAAAGGGGTCTTCTTCCTTGAAAAGATAGAAGAAAACCCACATCAAAATTTGTGATATTGAGAAGGATACAGAGGATGATATCTCTTAGGAGAGTGATAGAAAAAATAAAAAGGGCAAAATTAATACTAAGGCTAAGAAGATTACTCCAGCGGAGGAAAATAAGACTGAAAAGGACACTGAGGATGAAGAGAAGGGGACTAAACCCAAATCTGGGGTTAAGAAAAGAAAGAGGGGTGATTTGAAAATTTGCAAAGGGAAAAATCCCAGCAAGTGTAAAATCATGCTTTCCTCGGATGAGGAGGATGACAAGGAGAAGGATGAGGGCAAGGATGATACTAACCCTACTAAGAGCATGGAGAATAAAGAGAAGAAGGAAGAAGAAACTATGAAGGAGGATTCTGGGAAGGGACTTGAAAATGAGAACATTGGGAAGGAGGAAACCCACCACAATGATGATACAAGTAATACTTTTGAACCTGAGGATTTAGTCCATGGTAAAGTTTGCATTACATATTTTTCTGGTTTAATTAGCAAATTGTTAGGTGATAATGCTAACCTAAAGAATCAAATTGAGGGTATGAGGGGGGAAATGAACATCTTCAAATGTGTTGGTATTGGGGAGAAATATGTTGTTGAGTTCCTGGAGGGAATAAAAGATGTCGTCAGGAATTCGGAAGCACAGGTTGAATTGGTGAACAAAGTCAGCAAATTGGAAAAGTAGTTCAAGGACTTTGAGGATAGAGCTGTTGAAGAAGATAGTGTAAGGTAGATCAAGAACCTGAAGGCCAAGGTGGACAAGCTGGAGGACATAGTTTGTAAGATTGGGGACCAATCTCTGAAGAGTCTCAAAGCTTATACTGGGTAGGTCAAGACTTTAATGGAGAAGTTGGAGCAGGATACTGGTGATAAGGATGGCCAAGCTGTCAAGGAATTGGCTGGCCCAGGAACTCACACAAGGGATAGCACCAAAAAGATGATCCCAAGGGAGGAAAAAGAGAAGGACAAAGGTGACCTCAAAAATACTATCAATCAAATGGAGGTTATGGTGATTTAGGCCCAGGAAATGGTTGACTGCATGTAGTTGTCTTTTCCTAGGCCCTCCCCTTTTTTGTGTTGTCCTTGTTTATCATGTTTATCTTTGGCACTGTTACTAGATAGTCTATCTGCTGGATTTTTTTGTCGGCTATCTTTTTTGGTGCCTCAGCATAGTTGTTGTTGTACTTTCTTTGAATATTTGTATAACTCTATTTAAAGGTTTTGGGTCCTTGTAAAACCTATTTTTACTTAATAAGAACATTAGAAAACACCCCAAATCTCTATAAAAAGGGGAGTACTTGTCATTAGAAAGTATTAATAATGTTGTCATAATAGGGGCTTAGAAGACCCGAATAATAGAATCTATAAAGGGACATCTGCACCAATGATTTAAGAAGCACATTGGAAGATTATCATAGTGTTATAAGAAAAAGTTGAGAGCAAAGCCAATGTTCTTATTAGTGTTGAATAATAATACATGAAGTCCATGTCTTTAATTTTGCATGATGATATATATGTTACAAATATTGATTGTAATCCAAAACATTGGTATTCAAAGTCAAGGAGTAGATTCAAGAATTGCATAGTAGTTGAGAGAAAGACAGTGAATGCAAGATCAACAAATAACAAAATGTCCCAGGACAACAATAGAATTCAAAGGAAGTTATAAATGTCCCAAGACAACAGTAGAATTCAGACAAAATGTTACATAGTTTTAGCTAGAGTTGAAAATGTTATTGAGTGCATATAGGATGACTCCATATGGAGATAAAACCATTCTAGATGGGTCAAAATATGGACCCTGTGGTTTCAATTTAAAGCTCTGATCTAGCTCAGGAGCTATTTCAAGCATTTGAAAGACTGATCCAGTAGAATGTATAGTTATAAAAATCCAATAAGTTAGAGATTGTTTAATATAAGTTCAATGTTGATTTCAATATGTTTAATCATTGAGAAACCTTGTGTTAAATGGGCATTGACTTTTATCTCTATTGGTGAAAAATATAAGTCTCCTTGTATTGAATTGATAAGTCTGTTATAATTCTGATTCCCAGTCAAGGAAAGTTTAATCTAGGTCTTAGGTGAGTGTCGATGTATTCATGTGGGCTATGACTTAGTGATACTAGCACTAATTATGCTCTTATTATTCATGTGTCCATTTATGGTACTATTGTGGCTCTTCTGAGAGCCTTTTCTGTATTTAATTATGAATAAAATATTCACACTCTTATTCACTGCCTAGAACTTCGAATCTCATCCCCTAATATGGTCCCTATATCTATTCGCTGACTCTTAGTATGAATCTCATTCAATACTGGTCATGTAAAGGCTGAATAAAAATGAAACCACTAATCTATTTGAAGGAGACAAGAAACCCTTCAATAATTGAAGGAGTGTCAAACCGATGTTATGCATATTATATCATTCAACAAATGTTACTCCCGATTAGCCAATTCATTTTGATGGGGTCATCAATGAATTTCCTATGAACTCATAGAAATTTTTTTGGAGCCTCACACCATGAGCAATAATCCCATCAATCTTAAGAGCTTGGTCCTCCAAATAGACAATTCCTATGATTCCAAAGTGTATGAGAAGGTATGATGTTGTTTTGGTAGATGATGCACAAACTAATGAGCGGTTGATGGTGATAGTGGTTCAATAGAAATACAGTTTAATTTCTATTTCTAAACTCTTATTTTTTTGAAAATTAAGATTGACTGTTAATACTCTAGGGTATCTTAAATTTAAAATCTCAACCTTTTTCTTTGTTTGAATGATTCTTCCATGTTTCTCTACCAATTTATTGTTACAGTCAGACTAGAAGTCTGAAAACTTGTCATTTTTTTTGTTTAGAGGTTATCATTTCTATCTAATGCTTATTGAGGATAATTGGGGCATAAATTAGGATACTTTTTGTTTTTCAATCACTTCATTTACTCTTGTTTCAGGAAAGTTCTCTAAGTTTTTGTGAAATTGGTTTAAACCCTCATCCAGGGTACCCGATAACATAACAATGTGATTCCAATTTTGTTTTACAAGAAATAAGCCCCCATATTTTGTGTAGGGATGGAGCATGATGTATATTATCACCGCCTAATTTTCCAAGTTTCTATGCAACAGGAGCCACGGGATCTGACAGAGGAAGGTGACTTTACACTGTGACAGGACAATGAATAGGCAGTTTGAAGATGCATTACCCCCACCAAGGTGTTAAAGATGGATTGAATGGCCCAAGGGTGGATAGAAGCATGAAGCAAGTGTGTTCTATAGTTTTACAAGTAAGTAACACCTTTGTCTTGTGTTCTCAAGGTGACTATCTTATGGTGAGACATGATTGTCCTAAAGTGGACAATGAGTCATAATGTTATTGTGTTTGTTAGGAGTGATGTGTGAAACCCTAAGTAGATGGAATAGGGTAGAATACAGAGATTGGCAGCATTAAAAGGTGTTTAGTAGGTTTTGTACATGAGGACATGTGAGTGGTATGGGTCCATGGAAGGGATCTAAATGGTTGTTTTGCCAAGACATTCATTGTTTTAGGTATTACGAAGTAAGCTAAGAATTGATTGTAACCTTGGGGTGGGGAGGACAAAGTTGTAAGAGTGTCCTTAAACACAGATTCTTTGAGTTTGTGTAAGAGGGATTTTGTGTGTGTGTGTGTGTGTGTGTGGATAGTTACTAGTATAGGAGAAAGGATCATAATTCATTAAGAAAGTTCACGATTGGAATAGAGTCCATGATTGAATTAAGGAGTAGAGTCCAAAGGAGAAGTTAAGGTCATTGAGAGAATCTTCCACAACGAAAGGTGTTGATGAATTTGAAAGGATGGAGGATTTGTTTTGTAACAACACTCAAAAATATTCATCAAAAGGGACCCTAACCCAAACTCCTTATATGATAAGACCTATTTATGGTATTCTCCTTCACATAGATCCACCATCCCTCTACAAATTAACACTATCCCCATTCTTGATCATAAACTGATCATGTCGGCATTCCCTGCTTAGATTGTCCAATCCCAACCCCTATGCACACCTAGACCCTTCCTAGGGTTAGAACTTTAATTAGGCTCCAAATACCTTATAACATAGAAACCCTTCTTGTTATTTACCCTTAAATACTCCCCACTCTCAACGCTCACTCCACTTGTGTCTCAAACCCCATGACAATATTTTACTGTCATTCCTATCAACATTACTCATGACAATTACTCATCCCATTCATTATAACAGTCATGTTAAACAACCCTATAATATGTTTCCCATTCTTCCTACCATGTAAGAAACTTTAAAAAAACTCTAAGGCTCTTCCCACACCCACTCCTATCCTTGACTCACTATGCATCAACATTCATCAATTGAAACAACTATGCATTGATTGACTCACTATGCATCAACATTCATCAATTGAAACATTCACTATGGTTAAATTTTACAATGTATCTTTAGGTAAGAGTTGATAACCTATAAGATGGTCATATGGATTTCTGCCAACATAAAATTCTAACATGGAATAAACATAGGTCCTCGGAAAATAAGAAAACTGTGAAACCACTATCTAAGTACTGCTGCTACAAAAAATTTATGGTCACTGGCTGGCATTGGCTAGAGTAGTCAAAAATTCATTTTCCCATACTCGTAGGACTATGGCTCTATGGTGGTCTAATGATAAGGTAATAAGAAATAACAAAACTTAGAAACTAAAGTTGTCTACCACAACATATTAAATGAGAATATCATACAAAATGTTTTATAGCAATTATAGAATACAGAAAGATGAGCATAAGATACAATCTACCAAATCAAATCTTACCTTCCCCAAAATAGGATCCATACCCATGATAATAGAATCCAAGGAATAATGGACATCTTGTGAAGAATCTGTTGACAAGTCCTGTCAAGACAAATCTAACTTCATGAACAACTAAACAATAGAAGTGAAAGTATAACAATTTTTAAAACAAGCATAAAGAATTCCCATGAAAGTATAGCTTGTACAAATCAAATTACCTTCACACAAGGAAGTATGTGTTGGATTGCAAGATGACTTGTAATTAGTGTCGTAGAAAATAATTGAGGTGCCCTAGACAACAAAATCACAAACTGAAATTGTAAAAAAATTTATGAACTCTTCAACAGTTAGAAGGTACAGAGATCTTTCGACCTCTGTAATGTAAATATTTGGTAAAAAAGTTTACGAACTTTCTAACAAATGTAATGGGTAGGTGTAAAGCCAAATTCTACCACCACCTTTTCCACCATTCTCCCTACCTATTTCAAAATAAAAGCTTTAAAAACATGGTTTGAACATCCATCCAAATAGAGACCAAAAATGGTAGTATTCCTAAAACAAACATGGCCTCATGGTTTGCAATGAATGCAAGATATGCACAAAAACAAATTGTTGAAAAATTTTTACAAACTTTAAAGTAAATGCATTTGGTAGGTATAAGGTCAAATTAAAAAACCTTTGTCAACGTTCTCCCTGCTTGTGATAAATGGAGAGCTTTGGAATAATGTATGGACATCTATCAAAACATAATGAAGGTGAATTTTTTTCAAATATTATGGTTGGAAATTCTCTAGCTTAGACATGTATGCAAAATGTGGAAGCACAAACAAAGAATGTGAACTTTTTGACATAATGCTTCAAAGAGATGTTGTCTCATGGAATAAAATGCCTCAAAGAGATGTCTCATGGAATACAATGATCACAAGATTATGGCAGTCTGGCAGGCAAAATAGGGAACCGGGAGACTAAATAGAGAACAACGATAAAATGAACAAAGAGGAACACAAGTTAAACCCCAATGTTGACCTATTTAACTGTCAACAGTACATAGTGACCAGAAACAAATTCAAGAGACATAAATTGAACATGCAAAATGCAATTATCTATTACAAGTCACTTCCACAAAGAACTCAGACACAAAATAGGGAAACATAAACTTATTACATTATTCAAAGGATAATTACAATGATCTTCGATCCTTTAGGGATCGGTTCAACTCAACACAGACTCCCTCCTACAAAAAGAGACAATCAAAGATCCCTTCCCAATCAATGTCCCCAAGGCATAGGATAGGTTTAGAGCTTGATAGTTTTAGGATGCTTTCTTGTGATCTACCAATTTCTCTTCATTACCACCCCTCTTGAACATATCTAAATATTCATAATCCAAAAAAGCTTAATCTTGATATGGCTTGTCAAGATAGACTAAAGAAATCATATCAAAACATCGAACAAAATGTACATTAACTCTTGTAATACCAATGACGCATTATTAAAAAGTAAGTTGTCTATCATAAATACTTCTAAAAAAGTTAAACATGAGATATAGTTAACATTGATGTCAATTAAATCATACTTGCACATGGTGAATAGAGCAAGAAATTGAGAATTACTGAGCAATTACAAGTCTCAAGCTAAGAGTTGGTTAAACTTTAATATCTACTACTTGTGACATCATATTAACTAAACATCAAATTAGCCATAGTGCCTCTAGGTCAGCCTATACATATCATGATTGCAAAAAATTTTACAGAAAAGAGTAATTAGCATGCCCATTGGCCCCATTATGTTTATCCTAGTAGCTGTTTCTTATCCTAATATGCCCATGTGTTAATTTTTCATAAACAAGTTGGTATGTATGACATCAAGGCCTATAGTTCTGAATCAGTTTTGACTTTGTCTATACACATCTCTTGCAAAAAAACAAGATATGCAATGCAAAACCTGCAATAACAAGCATTGAATGCTTTGAATTGGTTGCAGACATTTCAAGTTGGTACAATAAACCTTTAGTTAAATTTTTAACATTGATAAAATAATTTCTCCCATGGAGAAGAAAAGATGTAAAGATGACTTACCATAGAAAGAAGGCCATGACCTGTATGCTTAGCTACAAAGTTTTCATCTTGAAACTTGCTACCATAGATGCTGACACATCCACTACCATCTCCCTAATATCCAACATAAATTTTGTAATACATAATGAGAACCAATGATAATCAATCAATCCTCATTTACATGCTATCTATCTTACAAAGTAAAATAATTAAATTGGTAAGAAACACGTAAAGATTATTTTCCAATTATTTATCATAAAATTATAGAAACATGTAATCCCAACAAATAAATTGTAAATGTAAAACCTTCACAAAATCACCATCTTGGATCATGAAGTCCTCGATAACCCTGTGAAAATGGAAGCCTTTATAGCCAACATGAATGTCTGCCTTCCTACCAGATAAAATCTAAAATTCAAATATAATATTTTAATGCATAAAATAGGAATTTCACTACAAGGATAACTCTTAGGTAAAATAAAAAGGTTGAGTTGTTGCAAACAGTACAAAAAGATTCCACCCTGCAATCCAATTTGAATTGTTTGGAGAAAAGACCCATGAAAAATAAAAAATAAGACCTTACCTGTACTCGCCTGTACAGAATTGTATGTCATGCCACAAACAAGGCAAATGTGAGCAATGTGTTCCTAGAGGGTACATAACAACTAGACTGATGATTATAATGATAAAAATTTCTGCAATGAGTCCTTCATTATATGATAGAATACTATGAATGCAGATTGACATTACAAAACTCAAACTTGGCTTGGATTTGGCAAGCTTATTTTTGACTCAATTTGAATTGTTTGGAAAAAAGACCCATGACAGATAAAAAATAAGTCATTACCTGTACTCACATGTACAGAACTACTTGTCATGCCATAAACAATCCAAATGTGAGCAATGTGTTCCTAGATAGTACATAAAAACCAAACTGATGATTGTAATGATAACAATTTCTACAATGAGTCCTTCATTATATGATATAATACTATGAATGCAAACCGACATTACAAAACTCAAACTTGGCTTGGATTTGGCAAGCTGATTTTTTACTCAAACTTGGACTAAACACTCAAACTAGACAAAGATTTGGAAAGAGACTCAGAAAATAAAATATTAACACAAAATATAAAGATTTTAAGGATTGTGATATTTCTAGTAGGATTCAATTGTATAGTTTTGAGTCAAACTCATTGACCCATGTTTTTTGAGTAGTGGTTCACAAGAACCCATCTCTCATGAGAACTAATGGAACACTTAGCACTCATTGCGTCTAGGTGATGCTCACAGAGTTGAAGCATCAGGCCTTCCTAGGATGTTGTGACACAAAATCCTAGGAAGGCCCAATGCTTCAGCTCTGTGAGCATCACCTAGAAGCAATGAGTGCTACGTGTTCCATTCATTCTCATGAGAGATCGGTTCTTATGGATCACTAATCATGAAACATGGGTCAATGAGTTTGACATCCTGGGAAGGCCCGATGCTTCACCTTTGTGAGCATCATCTAGATGCAATGAGTGTTAAGTGTTCCATTCATTCTCATGAGAGATGGGTTCTTGTGAGCTACTACTCATAAAACATAGGTCAATGAGTTTGACTCAAAAACTACATAGTTGAATCCTAATAGCAATATCACAATTTGACTTGATGTGGAAAAAATTCCCTAATTATCAATTTTTAAGGATTTAAAATGAACTTAAAGATATATGAGTCTTCAAGAAATATACATGAATCGCAACGAAATGTAGTTAAGGATAAAAAAATGCTCATATGGAGAACAACAGCAAGTGGGGCATTCTCGAAAGTTGAAATATAGTTAATGATAAAAAATGCACATTATTATTCAAATTTTTACTTCTCAATCCACCGAATCAAATACCAAATTTAAAAAAAAAAAAAAAATTATAATCCAAATTTCTAGAAGAATATAAAAATGCAAATTATTATTCAAATTATGCACTTCTTCAATCCACCAAATGAAATACCAAATTTATAAATACAAATTATAATTTGAATTTGTACAAGAATATAAAAATGCAAATTATTATTCAAATTATGCACTTCTTCAATCCACCGAATGAAATACCAAATTATAAATGCAACTTATCATTCAAATTTCTACTTGAATTTAAAAAATGTAAATATACCAAATTATAAATGCAACTTATCATTCAAATTTCTACTTGAATTAAAAAATGCAAATTAATATTCAAATATGTACTTCTTCAATCCACCATATGAATGCAAATGTTTGTGCTTTTATGCATGAAATGACTTATGTATTCCCACCATTATTTGAATTTCAAATACACCAACCACAAATTAAATGACCAATTTGGTATAAGAGTGAGGAAGTGGACATAATTCACAGTGCAAATTTATTTTCAATCGTTGCATTCCCTGTTTGAGGGCTGCATTATTTTTTGCAATCAGTGCTGGTTTATTCTCTGCACTCAACATTGTTTTATTCTCTTCTCTTTCCAATTTAAGTTTGGTACCAAATATTTCTTATTTATAAATTATTCTCTTCTCTCTTCTTTTAATTGTTTTATTGTCTGTGAACAACCTTGAATGTTGCTCTCTTCTTTTATTTGTTTAAACATTCTACACATGCTTTGCAATGTCTTTAAAAGGCTTGACAACATTGTTCATTATAGGCTTATGAATGTTCATTATAAGCTTATGAATTAACATTCATAACCATGTAATGAAATATGGTGTCATCCATAATTCTATAATGAAAAGACAAATGCAAAGCCTTCCAAAAGACAGTGCAAAGGAACATTGTCAAGCTTTTTAAAAGACATCATAGTTCATTTTATTCTTATGAATGCTACATTGTCCTGTGAAATAATTAAACATTGTCGTTTTAATCATGAGAAGATGTTGTATTTCAATTTAATACAATGTATTTGTAATTTGAATCATTTGGCTGACTTATTTCTAGGGCTTAACCATTTCTCTGTTAAATATTTCAGGTATAATCATTTGTGGGTGTCGAGGGTTTATGTCTGTTCTCTTCTAATGCATGTGCATAACTTGTTTTCATGATTTCCTTGTGGTGATTTCCGTAGTTCATTAGAGGCTTATGAATGCTATATTATCCACTGTAATTATTGCAATATATGTGACAGAAATAGGGAACATTGTCGGTTTAATCATGATAAGATGTTCTATTTCTTTTTCATACACGTGTGTGTGTGTATATATATATATA
>MU226568.1:638696-650842 GCA_018584345.1 Thuja plicata | reverse complement strand
GCTCCATGATTGAAGAAACCATTACTACTATCAGAAAAGATATATCCCATAATCCCAATGTCTCTGTTAATGATGATACTGAGGAAAAAATCAGAAATGTTGTTGAGTTAGCAATGATTCCCATCCAGAAGAAAATTAATGGGAATGAAGAGATGTTGAAACACTTGCTCATGATGGTTAACACTGGAATGAAGGCTACCCTTGAGAATCTGATTTCTCTGAGAAATTGGCTGGAAAGTAATAAAGACAATGCTGATCACCCTGTTTCTTCCCAGCGTTCAGGACCTGGAACTCGCACTAGATCCAAGATGCAGAAGAATGAGGATCCAGATCTCCTGAAGCTGAGAGAGAACGTGATGACAATAAAGACTCAGCTGGTGGATTCTGAAAGCTTTCTGAAATCTGTGCTCTGATTTTGGTGCTGGTGGTCTTTCTTTCTGTTTTCTTTCCAGCAGTTCTTTTGTTTTTTGTCTTCTATGTAATTGTTGCCAAATCTGGGTTTTGACCCTCTGTTGATTGTTCCCTTTTTGGGACAGTCTGTAGCTTTCTAGGCTTTAGTGCCTGACCTTTCTTTTTTTTGTTAAAGGGTTTCGGGGTTCCCTTCAAAACCTGCTTTTACCTTAATCAAAAACAATTCATTACAAATATTAATGCTCAACTTGTTATTCCTTCTTTAACTAATCAACTTACATATGATATATTTTCTAAATTATTACATCAAGAGGAAGCAAAATTAATTAAATTTGGTACTCTTAAAAGTAGTGAACATGCTTTAATTTCTAGAAATCATAATCAACATTTCTAAGTCATATTATAGTCAACCTAAATATCATTCTAATTCCAAAACTTATCGTAATAATGGTAATGATCCTCAAAAGAATAATTCTAAGAGGTCTCATTGCTCTTATTGAGGTATGGATGGTCATTGGAATAATTCATGTTTTAAAAAGAAAAATGACAAAAAGCCAATGCATCAAAATTAAAATAATCAACAAAATAAGTCTAATCCTAAAAAGTCTAGTAACAATAGTAATCAACCTCGTCGTGTAGTTACTTATAGTTTTAATATTTCTAAACCACTTGAATGGGTGATTGATCTAGGTATTTCTCAACATGTTACATCTCATAGAGAGGTTTTTCATTCTATGCAACCCGATACTTCTAATATTCCTCTTCAACTTGCAAATAATCATAGTTGTAAAGTTGAAATTATTGATGATGTTAATGTGCCTAATGGTAAATTACACGATGTTTTGTATGTTCCTAAATTGAAGACTAAATTTGCTTTCAGTTTATAAGCTATGTCAAGATTATAAAATTAAATTATGTAAGGTGTGTTATGTCATTGATCCTAAGAAAAATATAGTAATTGCTAATGTTAAGCTGGATCATGACAATTTGTTCAAGTTTTATAAAAAATTTCAATCAAAACATTTCTTTCTTACTACCATTGATTTTAATATTTGACATGAAAGGCTTGGCCATTTCAATTTTAACAATATTGCATTGATGCCAAAGACTAAAATGGTAGATGGTTTTCCTAGCATTGTTCCTTCTAATATTGTATGCACAAGATGTATTAGTGGTAAAATACATAAGGAGCTCTTTCTTTATGGTCAAGCATAGAGGGCAACTCACAAGTTGCACCTTGTTCATAGTGACCTTTTGGGACCTGTGGAGAGTACCTTCATCCAAGGATTCATGTACGCTCTTACCTTTGTTGATGATTTTTTAAGGAGAACTTGGATCTATTTTCTTCATAATAACGATCAAGTTCTTGATATATTTTCTAATTTTCATAAATTTGTTGAAAGACAATCTATTTCTAAAATTAAATTTCTTAGAACTAATAATGGAAAGGAATATGTGAATAGTGTTTTTAATGATTATTTAAAATCATTTGAAATTAAGAATAAGCTTATTATTCTCTATACATCTCAACAAAATGGTGTAGCAAAAAGGAAGCATAGTACCATTGTTGAAATGGCTAGAAATATAAATTATAAATTTTGGGTTGAAGCTATAGCTTGTGAAAATTATCTTATGAATAGGACTCCTACTAAATCTCTAAAGGATATGACTCTTGAAGAGGCTTGGACTGGTAGGAAGTCCAATCTTCAACACTTAAAGATTTTTGGTTCCATTTCTTATGTTCATCAACTAAAAGAAAAAAGAAAAAAAGTTAGATTGTAAATCTTCTTATATTTTTGTTGGTTATGATGAGCATTCAAAGGCTTATAGAGTTTACAATCCTATTACTAACGAGGTAAACATTGCTAGAGATGTTTGTATTACAGAAAATAGAGTACATGATTGTTCTAAAATTCATGATAGTGAAGCTTCTCAAAGTAATGTTGTAGTTGTGGAGGAAATCCTCCTTCTCTTAACCCTCATATTGCTTCTATTAATCTTAGTGATAGTGATAGTGATAGTGATAGTATAGTGATAGTGATAGTGATAATGATGATGATAATTCTACTTCTCATAATTCTTCTTCTAGTGATACTTCTATTACATCTAAAAAGAGACCTAAATGGTTTAAAACTTTGATTCAAGAAAATGATGATTATTTAACAAAAATGGATAAATCTAGATCTCAAAGGGCAAATTATTGTAATTATGCTTTGATGTCTAAGGTTATGACTACCAATGATCCTAAATCCTTTGAGCAATCTAAATATCAACCACATTGGGAGAAAGTTATCCAAGAGGAATATGATACTTTGCTTGCTAATGAGGCTTGAGAGTTAGTTCCTCTGCCTCAAGGTAAAAATTATATTTTTTACAAATGGTTATGTAAAACTAAATTAAATGCCAATAACTAAATTAGTAAGTTTTGTTGTCGTAAATTTTATTTAATGAAAATTGATTTTGATTTAATTTTGCATGTTTTAATGCTCTAAGCAATTGTAAATATTTTCAAAAATTAAAACTTTTTAGTTTTGTTAATATTTTTATTTTTGAGTCAATGTCTCAGAATTAAATTTTCTTTTTGGTTTCTTTATTTTTGTTAGATTTTTAATAATATATTACACATATTATATTGTGTAAAATATTAATAAAAATAAGGGCTTTGTTCAATATCTTTTTCCCTATTTTGTAAATGGTTTCAAGTTGAGCGAACATTTGTAAGGTTAACACAATTATTATGCATGTAGTTTTATGTGAAATACAATTTGAGAATCCCGAACTACCTAAAGCAGTCCTTTTGAAACAAATTGCATATAACGTTACTTGTGTAAAGTAATGCAATACAAGTAAAATTATCCAATGACTTTAGGAGTCAGGGGTTTTCATGTATTTTACATAATACGTTACATGTAATATAACTAGCTTATATATATACCTATATATATAATATGCCGAGAGTAATCCTTCTCGAGTGCACCTATTTTTCGTGTGTACTAGGGATGGTTAAAATAGGCACCTCGAGAAGGATTACTCTTGGCATATTATATATATAGGTATATATAAGCTAGTAGCAGTCGCGACGCAACATGGAAGACATTTTCTAATTAATGGTTATGGTTAGAGTTAGGGTTAGGTTTAGAGTTAGGGTTAGATTTAGGGTTAGGGTTAGGGTGATTTTTTACACTTGGAATGTACAGTTAGGGTTAGGGTTAGAGTTAGGGTTAGGGTGATTTTTTACTGTTAGAATGTATAGTTAGGGTTAGGGTTAGGGTTAGGGTTAGGGTGATTTTTAAGGTTAGGGTTAGGGTTAGGGTTAGAGTTGGGGTTACATGGTTAGGGCTAGGGTTAGGGTTAGGGTTAGGATTAGGGTTAGGGTGATTTTTATAGTTAGGATGTACGGTTATGAGTTAGGATTAAGGTTAGGTTTAGAGTTAGGGTTAGGGTTAGAGTTAGGGTTAGTGTTAGGGTTAGAGATAGGGTTATGAATAGGGTTAGGGTTAGGGTTAGGGTGATTTTTATGGTTAGGGTTAGGGTTAGGGTTAGAGTTACAGTCAAGATGACTTTTTTACAATTAGGATGCACGACATAGGTTTGGGTTAGGGTTAGGGTTAGAGTTACAGTCAAGATGACTTTTTTACAATTAGGATGCACGACATAGGTTTGGGTTAGGGTTAGAGTTAGGATTAGGGTTAGAGTTAGAGTTAGAGTTAGAGTTAGGGTTAGGTTAGGGTTAGGGTTAGAGTTATAGTTAGGTTGTACGGTTATGGGTTAGGGTTAGATTTAGGGTTAGAGTTAGGGTTAGGGTTATAGTTAGGGTTAGGGTTAAGATAGGGTTACACTTAGGGTTAGGGTTAGGGTGATTTTTAGGGTTAGAGTTATAGTCAGGGTGATTTTTATGGTTAGGATGTACAGTTATGGGTTTGGGTTAGGGTTAGGGTTAGAGTTAGGGTTAATGTTAGGGTTAGGGTTAGGGTGATTTTTATGGTTAGGATGTACGGTTATAGGTTAGGGTTAGGGTTAGGGTTAGTGCTATAGTTAGGATATTTTTTATGATAAGGATGTAAGGTATGGGTTTGGGTTAGGATTAGAATTAGGATTAGGGTTAGAGTTAGAGTTAGAGTTAGAGATAGGGTTAGGATCAATGTTAGGATGTACAGTTTAGGAATAGGGTGTAGGGTGAGGGGTAGGATTAGTATCATCTTAATGGTTAGAGAAAGGGTTAGGGTTAGGATTATAATTATGGTTAGGGTTAGGGTTATAGTTAGGGTTACGATGATATTTATGATTAGGATGTACGGTTATGGGTTTGGGTGAGGATTAGAGTTAGGGTTAGGGTGATTTTTATGATTAGGGTTAGGGTTAGGGTGATTTTATAGTTAATATTAGGCTTAGGATTAGGGTTAGAGTTAGAGTTAGAGTTAGGGTTAGGGTTAGAGTTAGGGTTAGGGTTAGAGATTTGGTTACAGTTACAGTTAGAGGGTGATTTTTGAGGTTAGGGTTAGGGTTAGAGTTATGGTTAGGGTGATTTTTACGGTTAGGGTGTACGGTTATGGGTTTGGGTTTGGGTTAGGGTTAGAGTTAGAGTTAGGGTTAGGGTTAGGGTTAGGGTTAGGGTTATGGTTAGGGTTAGGGTGATTTTTATAGTTAGGGTTAGGGTTAGAGTTATGGTTAGGGTGATTTTTACGGATAGGATAGACAGTTATGGGTTTGGGTTATGGTTAGAGTTAGGGTTAGGGTTAGGGTTAGGGTGAGTTTTATGGTTAGGGTTAGAGGTAGAGTTAGGGTTAGTGTTATGATGTAAAGTTTAGGAATAGGGTGTAGGGTGAGGGGTAGGATTTGTATCATTGTAATGGTTAGAGTAATAGTTAGGGTTAGGGTTATAATTAGGGTTATGGTAATTTTTTAGTTAGGATGTATGATTATGGGTTTGTGTTAGGATTAGGGTTAGGGTAATTTTTATGGTTAGGATGTAGTGTTTAGGAATAAGGTGTAGGGTGAGGGGTAGGATTAGTATCATCTTAATGGTTAGAGTTAGGGTTAGGGTTAGGATGATTTGTATGGTTAGGGTTAGTGTTAGGCTTATAATTAGAGTTAGGGTTAGGATTAGGGTTAAAGATAGGGTTAGGGTTATAATTAGAGTTAGAGTTAGGTTTAGGATTATGGTAAGGGTAAGGGTTAGAGTTTGGGTTAGGGTTAGGGTTAGGGTTAGGGTGAGGGTGAGGGGTCAGAGTTAGGAGTAGGATGAGATTAAGTTCATGGTTTGGGATAGGATGTTATGTTTATAGTTAGATGGTGTGGGTAAAAGTACAAAATTGTGTCACACTTTTATAAAGGAAAAGGACCACAATATGCAAACTATTCAACTTTAATGACATAAAAAATGGCATTTGTATTTAGAATTTGAGGATGATGTAAACTAATGAAATGTGTAAAAATGGATGAAGTTTATGCCTGCAATTTTTAAAAAAAAATTGAACAAGAATTGACATAGTTTTTCTAATTTTTTAAGTCCATTTTTCAATTGCTGAAAACTGCTGAAAATATGGGGTGTAGTTCCCACCAAACAAGTATATGAAAATAATCTATTTTTCCTCTGATTTCAAAATATATTATAGATAAAATGTATAGCTAGTAAAGAAAAGAAGAAATATTGGTTTTCAATGTATATTTTCTCCGTTATAAGTGCTCAAAGTTGAACTTATCTGAAATTGATAGTTTTCATCTCCCACCAAATTTCCCCTATCAAATCTACACCATTCAGAAAAAAAATTACATATTCTTGAAGAGGACTCTCTCCTCTAGTGTTAAATATAAATTTTAAATTTTCTTAATATGATTTACTATTTTTTTATTTATTTGAAGCAACATCTTCTCGAATGTTAAAATACCTACTTGTTGTATTTTGAAATTATAATATATTAGATCTAATCAAAATACTATAAACTTTATATGAAAATAATTTTGACTCTAAGATCTACAAAAGGGTATTTTTTATATTTTAAAAAAATATCATTAAAAAGAGTAGGGGTTATTGAAACATCAATTTTTTTAAATAATTTTATTTCTTTGGTAATTGGTATAAAACATGAATTTAATAGACATTTCCAATTGGAAAAGTTTAACAACTTATCTAGCTTAGCTAGAATGAATCTAGCTAGACCATATGTTTGACAAAAAATAACTTTTATTTAGAAATACCCAAATTTAGCTATGCTGATAAATGGTCCTGAAACGTGACACAACTTTGTGCTTTTACCTATATATCATATTTAGTGTAAACATTAAGGGTAAAAATAATGTTCTAGTAAATGCTTAGTACAGTTAGGGTTTGGGAAGATGGTTTAGAGTTAGGTGTATTATTAATATATTAGTTAAGTTGAGACTTAGGTTTAGGTTTTGAGTTAGTTTACTATCGTGGTAAGGGTTAGGAGTAAGGTTTACAGTTAGGTTCAAATCAGACGAAGTGTTGTGGTTAAGTTTAATATTTGGTTGACTGTTAGAATAAGATTAGGGATGTGGTCACCAATCGAATGTAGGTTTTAGAGTTATCATTAATATAATAGGTAGTTCTATATTTAGGTGTACGTTTGGACTATTTGGTTAGGGTAAGGGTTTGGTATATTTTTATAACATTGATTATATATATAGGTAATAGTTACTATTATATTTAGGCTTACGACTGGGGTTAGGGGTTAGAGTTACAGCTAGGGGTAATCTTAGGGTGACTGTTATAACCAGATAATGAACATAGATAGTGAGGGATGTATGTTGTACATGTAGGATTTGTATCACACTAAGGATTTGTATCACACTTTTTCCCACTAAGGGTTTAGAGTTAGGATCAATATTGTACTTATTAGTATTAGAGTTACGATTAGAGTTAGTGATGTAATGTAGGTATTAGAGTTATGATTGCGATCATACTTAGTAACATAGATATATGGTTATAATTAGAATGAATATTATTGAAATAATGGTTGTACACTTAGAATGGATATAATCGTTCGGATTAAGATTATGCTTAGAATTAGCATGTGGGTTTTATTCAAAATTTAGTGCCTAACATATCTATGAGATGTCCTTTGTGAATAATTTTTCATATTTATTTGAAACATCCATTGAAGGAATCCTTTTTATGGGACACATTTTTGAAAGCCATTAATATTAGAAGTACAACTTGTTCAACAAAACATGTTGCAAAACGTTGCAAGTATAGTTGTAAACATCACTTGAATAGTGAAAACAATTTATTTTTCTCTTGTTCATGAAACTGACATAGATGAAAGGGGAAATATAAGTCCCAGTAGAACTATTTAGATGAAGTTTAAAGTTTGAAA
Organism: Thuja plicata; assembly: GCA_018584345.1. NCBI lineage: Eukaryota > Viridiplantae > Streptophyta > Pinopsida > Cupressales > Cupressaceae > Thuja > Thuja plicata. The sequence continues at coordinate 643,094 of MU226568.1, read as the reverse complement.
GCCAAGACAAGGATGAACTATATAAAAAACATTTCTTCATAATGATGTAAGTACATCACATATTCTTCAATGATTAAGATGGTATTGCGACCTTTATTTGAATAATGATCGTGGTAGACTTCTTTCATCATTGACAAAAACACATCTACTTTTGTAGATGTGTCATGCACAAATCTTGTAGCATCTTCCATCTGCATTATTTCCAGTTCTTCAACATAATCAGTTGATAACGATGCATTCTCCACAACTTTGATTATATTTGTGCATGATTCTTTAATGATTCGTGCACACTTGTCAAATTCAGTCTCAAAGAAATCATTTGAGGCCACCGAAGCATTCAGGCTCGTATCAATGATGTTTGACTCTCTGTCAGAGGCATCCATAGTTCAAATGGTATGCTGTAAATTTTTAAACAAACATTAGTCTATAGAAATAATTAGAGTAAAAAGTACATTTATTTTATAAATTGAAAAAAAATGAAATCAATAATGTTTAAAATAAGATAATAGATGATGTAGTATGATGAATTGTGAGCAAAAATATTTTAACAACCATAAGAAATTAAAAAAAATTAAGTAACCATGTTGCATTATAATTTGGAACTCTACATGTTTCTGGAACACGTTCTATGGATGCAGAATTTTTATTTTCAACATCCAAGTGAATGTTTATATTAGGTGGATGGTTATACCCCTCACTTGTTTGGGGATCAACTTGTTTCCCTTCATGCCTTTGCTGATTTTGAAGAGGAGGGAGTTGTTCAGAGGTTCTTTGACAGTTGTTTCTTTCTACATTTATTTCGTCTTTATTTTTAATTTCCAATTGTTCCACTGTTGCTTCAGCCCTTCTTATAGCAGACCTTCATCTACCAACTTGATTGTGTAGAATTCTATGTTGTTCTGTTTGATTTTCTGTCATTTGTTCTTGTTGACATCTATGACTCTCTCTTCGATATTATCTTTAATTCTAATATTAAAATTACTAATTCTAATATTTAAAACAAATTATCTAAATCTAATTTGAAATCACTAAATCTAATATTTAAAACAAATTATCTAAATCTAATTAATCTAATTTTGAAATTGCTAATTATAATATTTAAATCAAATTATCTAAATGTAATATTGAAATGACTAATTCTATGAAATGAATTATTCCAATATTTAAATCAAATATTCTAAATGCAATATTGAAATCACTAAATACAATATTTAAATCAAATCATCTAAAACAAATTATTTTAATATAATATTTTAATCAAATTATAAAAATGTAATATTGAAATCATTTTTTTAAAATCAAAGCAGGAATTTAATTCACTAATACAAAATAATTTTAGTACCAAAATTATTATAACAAAGATTAGTACATTAAAATATTGAAAAATATACGACATTTCCATCTAATTAATATGGTGGCATTGCCCTCCATCTATTAAAATTTATTTCAAACATTAGTAGTGCGATATTATTAAAATGAAAAAATTAAAATATTTAAGAACAATATGCAAATCAAAATGGTAATATTTAAATACTAAATCTTATACATTGAAATATTGAAAAATATGGCGGCATTTATGTTCATATATTAAAACTATATTTCAAATAAAAGAGTAATATTTTTTTAAAATTAAAATATTTAAATATTACCCTATAAATGTAATATATTAAAATTTTACGACATTGACATCCATATAAAATCATTATAAACTAAATCTAAAACATTATACAGTAAATTATAACTATAAATCTAAAACATTAAAAAGTAAATCTAAAACTGATATATAAAATATATCTAAAACATTAAAAAGTAAATAAAACATTAAAACATTATAAGCTAAATCTAAATCTAAATGGCAACATTGCCTTCTATATTTTAAAATACCAAAAAGTAAATATAAATTTTAAACCTAAATCTAAATATTAAATTTAAATCTAAATATTTAAATTATATACAAAAATAAAGTAATTAAAGAAATAAATATGAAAGGCTCTTCAAATTCTTCTTTTCATGTTTGTCTCTCCAAATTCCTCTCCAAATCTGAAAAAGCATACAAATTTTTTTTTAAAAATTAATTTTCTTCAAATGCCATTTGGCACTCCTTTATTTTCAGCCTTTTATGGCTTTATATTTCGATTTTTTATTTTATTTTCAATTTTTTCTAATGCCATTTGGCATTTTTGAAAAAAAAAATTAAATTAAAATATTAAAAAACAATATTTAAATCAAAATGGAAATATTTAAATAATAAATATAATATATTGAATTTTTGAAAATATGGCAGTAAATCTAAAATTAATATATAAAATATATCTAAAATATTAAAAAATAAATGAAAATATTAAAATATTATAGACTAAATCTAAATCTAAATGACAATATTGTGCTCCATATTTTAAAATACTAAAAAGGTAAATATAAATATTAAACCTAAATCTAAATCTAAATATTAAATCTAAATCTAAATATTTAAAGTAAATCTAAATATTTAAATTATATACAAAAATAAAGTAATTAAAAAAATAAATATTTCACCTTTAAATCTCCTCCAAAACTATATCTTCAATTCTCCTTCAAAGCTCTCATGGTCTTCTCTACAAAACAACAAATTAAATGAGGCAAGAACTCTTTTATAATTTGAGAGTGTCTTCTCATCTTCCCCAAAGGATGCCTCTTTGCATGTCTTGTAACATTAAAAAGTATATCTAAAATTAATATATAAAATATATCTAAAACATTAAAGCATTATAGACTAAATCTAAATCTAAATGGCAATATTGTAAATATTAAACCTAAACCTAAATCTAAATATTTAAATTATATACAAAAACAAAGTAATTAAGGAAATAAATATTTCACCTTTAAATCTTCTCCAAAACTATCTCTTCAATTCTCCTCCAAAGCTCTCACTACTCTGCAAAACAACAAATTAAATGAGGGAATAACTCTTTTATAATTTGATAGCATCTCCTCATCTTCCCCAAAGGATGTCTCTTTGCATGCCTTGTCTCTTCAAATTCCTCTTTGCATGCTTGTCTCTCCAAATCCGAAAAAGCATGCAATTTTTTTTTTTTTAAATTAGTTTTCTTCAAATGTCATTTGACACTCCTCTATTTTCGGCCTTTTATGACCTTATATTTTAATTTTTATTTTATTTTCGAATGTTCCTAATGCCATTTGGCAGTTTCGAAGTTTTTTCTTTTTGTAATTTATTTTTTTGTAACTCCCACCAAATCTTTTTTTATTTTTATTTTCGGCTTTTATCAATGTCATTTGGCATTTTGAGAAATGTAACTGCTCCTCAATCTTTTTTATGTACACGGAATATTCCTCAGAATATGTTGTGCTAGTATTCGCCTTGTGCTCCCATTGTAAGAACGTCTCTCGACGTAAAAATAAAAGCTTGAACCAAATATTATCTCCTAATAAGCGTCGAGTGATGAAAATCACGAGCTGTGTGTAAACTTTGAGCCCTTAGACTACGAATTTACTGGAGGTATTTCTTAGTTTGTATAAATATCGAGCCCTAGAATCACAAGTTGAATGAAAATGTTGAGCTTTATATCTCTTTGGGTTTCCTGCAACTTCATAATCACGGCCCTATTTTGACCTTTTTCTTCTCAAGTGATGGATCACATATTTTTAGCTTTAAGTTTTTTTTCCAAACATTTCAAGCTCCAAACCAAGTATGCAGCTCCATACATCTCTACATTATTTCATCTTAATGGTTTTTTTTGGTCAAAACCATGGTTATTGTTGTACAATTCATAGTTTTTTTTTAGTTTTTTTTTATTTTTAGCAAAAAGTGATGAAGCACTTATATTCTATTATCTTTTATAATTTTATAAACTATTTCAGGAAGCTCCTCAGAGAAAGAACTAGCAAGAAAACTTTGATTCTTTGCCCATGTGCAATATGCCCATGCACAATAGGACCTAGAAACTACAACCAGTAGATAATATCTCTATTATATTTTATAATTTTATAAACTAGTTTAGGAGGCTCCTCAGAGAAAGAACTAGCAAGAAAGTTTTGATTCCTTGCCCATGTACAATAGGACCTAGAAACTACAACCAGTAGATAATACTTCATGGCTGGTAAATACAATATATCCAATGATTACAACCCAAAATATCATATGGGCAAAGCATTCACATTTCAAAACATCCCTTATGATAACCAACCCATAGAATCCCAACATCTCACAAACTAAGCACTAAATGCAATAGGGTAAAAGCACAATAATCTGTCACCTTTTTACAAAGGAAAATGACGACAAAATCAAAGTTGTTCAGCTTCAATAGTATAAAAGTGACATTTATGTTTGGAATTTGAAGATGATGTAAACTAATAAAATGTTTTAAAATGGATAAAGTTTATGATTAATATTTTTAATAT
>MU226568.1:555669-615937 GCA_018584345.1 Thuja plicata | reverse complement strand
ATAGTTTTCCTCACTTATTAATTATATCATGTTGATATTAATTATTAAGTTAGTCATACTCTATTTTTCACTTAAGCTTTCTCTTAGGTTAGCCTTTTTCTTTTTTTAGGGTTTCATTCACCTTTAAAGTCGAATGCTTGTATTTATTTTTGCATACTCTCTGAATAGATTTTGAGCTCTCACATTTTGAGCACAGAAGGGTTTCTACTTTTTTGTCCTTTGCTTCATTCTTTGTAACAGGTACTTTGCATGCAGATTGGTCTTCGAAGTCAAAGATGTATTTATCAGTTTCTATAGTTTAGAGTGATTACTACATACCCTGCAACATGTGCAGTGGATGTGAGTTATGGTGGTTTCATGGTTATCCATGAGGATTGTAAATATGGTTATGTAAGTTGTATTTGTTATGCTTAATCAGATGGAATCTTTTATTACATTGTTAGTTGTGTTTTTCTTTAAGTAATTCAACGTCATGGGACCCTTGAGTCATGTAATCTATGTGAGTGTAAGACATGTGTATAAATGGTAATCACTTCCACATGAATGTATGTTTCTTTATGTTAACTTTAAAAAAAAATTATTCAGCACACATAGTGACATGTTCTAGGTTAATCTCTCTTGGGTTCCCTAGCGGGGTGTTACACATCACGCATGAGAAAAAGATGAAATTCAAGTTTCATAAATATAAGAATGCTTTCAAGACTGATTCCAAGCAAGTGGCAGTGGACCAATAAGAGGGATCATGGAAATTTTTCAGTCATGGGTGAAAACAAAAAAATCACTGATTTGTTGATGCCACCAAATGCAAAGGTCAAAGTATTATTTTATGCAGATGTTCCCATCCATATAATGATTTGAAAATTTCCAGAACTTGGCAATCTTGTGACAAGAAGACCTCTTTGATATAGGTTGATGTAATAGGAATCATGTCTTGTCAGACATTTAGTTTATTTTTTATCATGCATTTTGTAATGTATTTTTGACAGGTTACATGTAAAGCATAAAATTGCAATTACATATGTAATGTCACATGTAAAGAAAAATATTAAAATTACATATCTCAATACATGTAGTCACATTAAATATGATTGTAGTGTTGAATAAGTCAACCTTAAGTAGTTATTTTTCCATCTTTTTTCTCACAATCTCTCTTCTTTAAATAGGAGGCGCGTTGTAAATAATCATCTTTTGGCAAGGCAAAAAACTTTGTCGGTTTGTATATTCACTCTAAGACATTGAGCTTAGCTATAAATTAGATTACTTTCAATAAAAGAGGCGGGTTATTTTGAGACTTTGTGTCAATTCAAATTGTCATTTGATAACATTTTCTAGAGTTGATTGTGAGTTTTGTGCTTTTGTTCTAGGGGGATTTTTACTCAATCTTCCAGGGTTTGAGTTGCATATTGTGTTCAAAGATATAATTTGGTTTCATATTTGGTCTTGCAAACTTTGAGCTACATATCAAGTCTTAAATTAACATAGAACGCTCAAGCTAGGAAATAGCTTATAGACTTTGTATTACTTCATTTTCTTTGTTTGTGCATGAAAAGTGAAATATGTGTTGGAGACTTTGAGCTACATATGTGTTTAATTCTTGTTCTCATAATCTCATAAGGGGTCACTGACAGACTTTTAACTTTTGTGAACTCCTAAGTTACTGAAATTTGTTGATATGCTAAAGGTTATTCTTACGTCTAATATTTTGTTTATCAATATTATTGGTCCAACAAATACTTTGTCAGGGAGATAAATTATTGATTAAATATTGTATTGTAATGGTAACATCTATTTTGAAATAAGAGAATAAGATGAATGTCTCATCCTGATTTAGCTTAGTGTAAATAGAAGTAGTTAAGAATTTTGTTGATTCTAGTAGCAATAAGAAGGGGGAGCATTCCTTTATAACTAGGAGAGACTCTGTCTCACACACTATGGTTGGAATCACTATTTTGCAATTGATACTTAAAACTTTTGACTAAAAACTATCCACCCAACAAGTTTAAAGATAGATTAGTTGCTAGAGATTTTTCTCAAATTGAAGGCTTAGATTATAATGAAACATTTTCTCTTATAGCTAAAATGCCTACTGTCAAACTAGTTCTTTCTTTGACTTTTAATTTGGATTGATCTATACATCAAATGAAAGTCAAATGTGCATTTTCAAATGGTGATTTGCATGAAGAAATTTATGTCTCAACCTCTAGGTTTTGTTTTTTATTGTGGTAACTACAGGTTTTGAAGGGGCCCCAAAACTATTTAACATAGAAAAAAGAAGATAGACATTTCAAGCACTAAGCGACAACAATCTGTCAAAACAACTGACAGAAATCAAAAAGAGCTAAACCCCATATTACAAAGTGAAGAGCATAATAAAAAAAGTGACACCCAAAATAGAGAAACATCCAGCAAAGTGGGTGCAAATAAACCTTCCAACATCATAATCAATCTAGCATTTTAAAAAACTCTTCGGCCTCCACCATCTGGTTCTGAATATTCTAAATTGACTCTTTCAGATTGTTGATATCTTTGGCTTGGGAAGCAGTTTTATTTCTGGTACTCGATCTTGTTTTGGAGCCAAAGCCTTATAGATATATATTTTTTTTCCCTTCTTCATCATCATTAGCTTTGTCAGAGTTGTTCCCTTCTAGCAGAGCACAAAGGGCTTTCAGGCTATCAATTTAGTTTTCATACCCTCATTATTTATTGTGATCAATTGCTTCATCATGATGTCATTTTTGTTCACTTTCTCTTTGATCGGTTTTATAGTATTGTCAATAGCATTAGAAATAATATCTTCCAAATTAGTTGAATTATCAGTTACCTTCACAAAAACATTCTTTCCTTTCTGATAGTCATCAGCATCATTCCAAATTTTGACGATGGTCTCCTCCCGCAGAGCATTCCTAGCCTCCAAAGCTTTGAGCCTAGTATGCAATTCCTAGATATCTTCTTGAACCAATTTATCAATATTATAGCCATACATGGCTTTTTTTCTCATAGCTTGCAGCACACTAATATTAGTAACTCTTTTGACCTTGATATCCTGCTCCCATAGATCTTCCTCTATGCTTCTTTGATTCTGCATTTTCTTTCTTTGTCATTTCCATGCAGCCATTTCAGGTAATGGTGCACTTTACCCTTCTTCAATTTTCTCCAAACTTCTTTTCATGGATCCACTTACATTCCGTCAGTTCCTCCCTCTTTAAATCACCACACATCTCAGCTTCCTCCTTCATAGTTCTATGGTCACAGGTTATCATCAACTTTTTCTCAATTTCATTTCTCTCCAAATTTCTCAGAGTGCACTCAAAATGCTTTAAATAGTTTAAGTTCTACAACTTCTCAAATTTTATGACCCATAAAGCATGCGACGCCAAATAGTAATGAAATTTATTAATCATCGCTTGGCTCTTTGCCTTGAAAGTACATGAATTAAAATTTAATTCATGTGTTGTGATCATTACTACTAATAAATCCCTCCTTTTTATTGATTTTGTCATGACTAATAATTGAGTCAATCTCATCATTAATCTTAGTAGTTTTGTGCCACTTGCGACTGACATCACTTCTAAACCCAAGGTTAGCCAATTTAAGTTCTGCAACTTCTCAACTTTTATGACCTAGAAAGAATGGGACGCCAAATAGTAACAAAAGTTTTTTATCATCACTTGGCTCTTTGCCTTGAAAGTACATGAATTAAAATTTAATTCATGTGTTGTGATCATTACTACTAATAAATCCCTCCTTTTGATTGATTCTATCATGATAAATAATTGAGTCGATCTCGTCATTAATCTTAGTGGATTTGTGCCACTTGCGAATGACATCACTTCTAACCCCAAGGTTAGCCAGACTATCTGTTGCATGGTTAGTTTCACAAAATTTGTGGGTAACATAGAAGGATTCAAATTTTGAAGCAATATGATTTATTTTATCAATAATGTGTTAAATGGAACAAGAAGATTTACTTATGCCTTTTATGTTATTGACAATATTAAGAGAATCTCCTTCCAGCATAAATTTTTTACATCCCAGCTCTTCTGTCAGCATCATTGTGTTGAGTGAAGTCATAGATTCAGCTCTATGATTGGATTGCACTCCCAAGCAAGGTTATAAACATCTTTTTTGTAAGTTATAGAAATCAATTTATGGGTTAAAATAATCTCCTAGAGAGTGGTATTCCAAAATCAATTCTTTCTTTATTTTTAAAGGTTTTATTAGAAACAAAAATGATCCTAATATTTATATTAAACATAGTGAAGATGAAATTGTTATTATTATTCTCTATGTTGATGATTTGATTATCACTTCAAGTTCTAAGTCACAACTTAATAAGGAATTTTGAATGACTGATTTGGGTTTGTTACATTATTTTTTTGGTATGCAAATTTGGCAAACACCTATGAGTATTTTTATTTTTTAAAATAAATATGCTCAAGATCTTTTAGATATATTCAAAATGAATGATGCTAACCCTGTTTCTACTCCTTGTGAGTTAGGAACTAAACTTATGCTTAATATGGAAACTCATTTTTTTGATGTTACTTTGTATAGGTAACTCGTTGGAAGTTTAAAATATTTAACTCTTACTAGACCTGATATTGCTTATAGTGTTGGTTTAGCTTCTAGATTTATGTCTAAACCTCAACAAACTCACTCTAAAGTTGAAAAAGAATTTTAAGATACATTAAATGTTCTCTTAATGTTGGTTTATTTTATGATGTAAGTTGTGAGTTTATTCTAAAAGGATATACTAATTCAAATCTAGGGAGAGATCCCAATGATGGAAAATCTACTTGTGGATGTTGTTTCTTTGTTGGATCAAGTGCAATGTCTTGGAATAGTAAAAAAGCAACAATCTACTTTTGTTTTTGGCATGAAAGATATGGTTTCTAACCTTAATGCTCTGCATGTGCTGCTAGAAGGGAACAACACTGATAAAAATTCTATAAATATCGATGATGAAGGTGCTAAACAGGAAAAAAAGATTGCTAGTCTAGGTACTAGAACCAGATCTAGTACCAGAAAGAAAATGGAAACTCATCCAAAAGACTTAACTGGCCAAAAGGATTCGATTAAGAAGATTCAAGACCTGTTGGTGGACTCTGAAAAGTACCTCAACATGTTGGGTTTATTTGCGTTATTGGGTGGTTTTGTTTTGCTCCGTGGGCTGGTGGTATTTTTTCTTTTTTTCTTTTTTGTGGATGGGGTTATAATTGTAATATCTTGGGTTGTGCCCTTTTTTTTCTAACATCTTCTTGAGGCAGTCGATGTTTTCTAGCTACTAGTAATGTTATATTTTTTTTATTGTAAAGGGTTTTGAGGCCCCTTCAAAACCTACAGTTACCTTAATAATAAACAAGCTTTTTTTGTTGTCTCTATCAAAGTTGAATATAAAGGTTGTAACCATGCATCCAAAGAAGTCATATTGTTAAGAAGATTACTTGAAAAGTTTGGTTTACCTCAAGAAGTTCCTACTCCATTGTATTGTGTCAATCGAAGTGACATTTCCTTAGAAAAAAATCCAATCTTCCATGCAAGGACCAAACACATTGTTCTTCAACATCACTTCAATGGAGAGAAAATTGAAGATGAAGATTTATCTTTTGTATTGTAAAGGTGAATATCACGTGGCAGATATTCTCACCAAACCACTTTGTAAAGATAAATTTCTCATTCATTGTAAAAATATTGGTTTGCAACCCATTGAAGGGTTTGATGTAAACTCCCCAAGTAAGCTTAAGGGGGTGGTAAGAATTAATATTACTTGGGTTAGTTTTCTCCTTTGTCTCTTGTAGGAATATTCTAAGGAATCCCTACAAGTTGTTTGTCCTTTTATAAGTTTTCTCAACTCATTTACTTTATTCTAAATATATTTGGAATATTAGATTTCCTCCTTATGAGGTGTCACATTGCACCCCCATAGAATGCTAGATAGCATGTTTAGACTTAGGAGTTACTTTGTGTAGATGAAACATTTCTTTACTTGTCAAAGTAGAATTGAAAAACTCTTAGATGCATGCTTCATAAGAACAATTCCATATGCGGATTGGTTATCAAATCTGGTGTTGGTTACAAAACACAATGGTCATATTTGTATATGCACAGACTTTAGAGACTTGAACAAGGCTTGTCCCAAGGATGATTTTCCTCTACCAAACATTGACATGATAGTTGAACTAACAGTAGGGCACCAAATGTTGTCACTGATGGATGGTTTCTCTAGATATAACCAAATCAAGACTGCACTAGAGGACAAATACAAGACAACATTCACATGTGCCTGGGGAACTTATTATTGGAATGTGATGTCATTAAACCTCAAGAATGCAGGTGCAACTTATCAACGAGCAATGACAACAATCTTTCACGATCTAATCCATAAAATAATGGAAGATTATGTCGATGAAATACTAGCCATATCAATGCTCAGGTAAACTCACCTACAATTTTTGGGTTCGATATTTGATCGAATGCAGGAGTACAAGGTAAGACTCAATCCAAAGAAGTGTGCATTTGGAGTTACTACCGGAAATCTCCTTGGATTCATTATATCATGTAGAGGAATTGAAGTAGACCTAGAAAAGGTTAAGGCCATCCTCGACATGCCACCACCAAAAAATCAGAGTCAACTACGAGCTCTACAAGGAAGACTGCAATCTATCAGGCGATTCCTCACCTAACTAGCAGACAAGTGTCACCCATTCCAACACCTACTACATAAAGATGTGATCTTTATATGGTCATAAAAATGCGAGCAAGAGTTACAAACCTTCAAAGATTATTTATTGAAGTCCCCTATATTGCTACCACCCATTCTAGGCAGGTCATTCCTCTTATATATCTCAGCAACAAATTCAGCACTAGGTTTTTTTTTGGCACAACATGGTGACCAGGGAAAGGAAAGAGTTATTTTCTACCTCAACAGAACATTGGTGGGCTACGAGCTAAAATATTCAGCAATTGAAAATTCATGTCTTACAGTTGTCTTTGCTTCCCAAAATTTAACACATTACATCTTGAGTCATCAAACAAGCTCATAGCACACATAGATCCATTGAAGTAATTTTTGAGTAAAGCAGAACTAACACGATGAATGACCAAATGGGTCATGATCTTAAGTGATTTTGACATAGAGTACATGGCTCGAAAGGCTATCAAAGGGCAGGTAATTGTGGATCAACTAGCAGAGACACCAATACAAGATCATCATCCTATAGTGTCTGACTTTCCAGATGAATCGATCCTCATAGTACAATCGGAAATAAAGGTCTGGAAATTATTCTTTGATGGGTCATATATGAACCATGGTGTAGGAGCAGGAATAGTACTCATTAATCTACATAATGATGCAATTCCTAAGTCTTTCCAACTCAACATTACATGCACGAATAAAATAGCTGAGTACATCCATACAATGGAGGATAAAGAACCTAAGAGTCTATGTTGATTCCCAATTGGTCATCAATCAATTTGTATCATCTTAAAATGGAATCACTTCCATTTTGGAAGGTTTATCACCCTCGTTTAGTAAACTTGCATATTAGATTTGCATTTAGGATACATATGCACTTGATTCTGCATTTCTAGGTGAAACTAGGGTTAGGATACTTTGGGTCCTCCTTAATTTCCCTTTTTGTGGCTCCATTTTAAGGTATAACCTATGTATTGGCTCTCCTAATCTTCATCATACCTCCTCTTTGGCCTTTGTGCCTCTATCAAGCATTCTGGTGTGTTTTCCCACCTTCCTAGGTCCCCGATTGACCTGGGAATCCTGCAGATTTCCCAAGGAGACCTGCCTGAAACCTCAGGTCAGGGTTGAGGTCAATTTTGAACTAGGTTAGAATTGAGTTTGACCTTGACTTAGGTCAAGGTTGAGGTCTTCCTTGACCTAGGTCAATGTCAAGGTCGACCTTGACCTCTGTCGGGTGTTGGTCCCCGCTTTCAAATATGGAGCTTATCGAGGTTCTAAACTTAAAAATAGATCCCGGGTCTGGATGCGGAAGTGTTTTCCCTGATATTCAAATTACTACATCCCCTCCTGGATTGGTGATTGTAATTGGACCATAATTCAATGATAAATTTGAATTTGGGTCCCTTGCATTTCCCTAGGAGGTTTATATTGAGATCTCTATATAAATACTCTCTTTTGCCTTCATTTCTTCATGAGAGAAAATTGTAAGATGATATGATGCAATTATGATTATTACATGATGATGATGCGAGAAAGAAAGAGGAGGATATAGAAGGAAAATATATGACGATGCAGTGATACATAAAGCATTTTTTGGACAAGCTAATGTGGATCTTCTTTGGAGCAAGAGAGAGTTCTTCCTTCCTTTCTTCTTCTTGGATCTAAAATTTTCAACATTCAAGCATTCAAAAGATACTATCATGGGGTAGAAACTACGGATTGTGAGTTTGGTAGGAATACTTTAGCCTTGGGGGCTTGGTATGCTTTCTTTATCATATTCAAGTCTATGCATTGCTTTCTCATTTTCAATTCATGTTAGGGTTTGTAATCTAGAGGATTAGATCTTAACATTACACATTCGAAGCTCTTTCCAAGAGCAACACACACACATACATTCTACTATATTCGTCTATTCGTGGAGGTGGAGATCACCAAAATGGGGGTTTGACTAAGGCAAAACCCTATATAGCCACCCCAAAACCCCTCTTTTCCTGATATTTTTAGGTGTTGTTTCGGGAAGTACAGGTTCAGAACAGCAGATCGAAGTGCAGATTTGGATACCCTTTTTGGCAAACTTTTGGGATCCGAAAACAAATTTCTTGTCGGAGAATTTTTAGGTTGATTCTACCCTAGGTCAGAATCAGAAATTCTAGGTCAATGGTGAAATTAACTTGAGGGTCAAAATCAGAACTGTGTTGGATAGGAAAAACATTTATTGGTTTTGTCCGTCTCTGCATTTCTATTCCAGATTCGGTCTTAGATTTTCTAGAAACTCAACACAGGCTTCAGATAAATGGTATTTCCAGATCTGCTATGATGTGAGGTAAGTATTTTACTCCATTATTCTTTGCTTTCATTTCCAGATTTACACCCCTTATCAATTATAGTTAAATGTGAATGGTTGAATATGGCATGGGTCTCTTTTATATGCAAATCGTTATTATGCAAACCCTATTTAGGATACCATCCCAATATATTCCTTGCATTTTGGTGAACCCGCGATAGACAACTCTTTCTCTTTGGTGTTAGATTTACATTTCATATAGATCTTGCATGCATATAGAAGTAGGTTTTATTTTATGCTCTTACATTTATATTCCAAAAATACATAAAAATTACAAAATTTCTTTAAAAACACAAAAAAAACATTTATATGCTTGTAATTTTATTTTGTGTTCAACATGTATGACTTTTGTTTTGAATATTTTGATGAGGCTTTTATTACACAAGATAATAGATCCCTTAATGAGGTACATGGAAGTGAGAATGAAAATGGTTCGAATGAGATCTCCATGGATCCTATTCCTATTTCATCATCCTCCACAACTTCTCCAATTTACCTTTACCATAGGGTGTGTGCATGGTTACCTTCATGTTCCACTATTGGAAACATTGAGGCACCTAGAATGTTATTCCCTAAACCTTTGATGAAGGTAAAAGGATGTCCTCGAATAACTATTAAAGGTAAACCTAAAGATCCTTTGGATTTCTTCGATAATACGGATTATGTTTCACATGCTTATCGCACACGGAATAATCCTAAACCTACTGTCCCAACCTCTTTACCTCCTTCTCAACCCGTGCTTCCTCAAGAACCTAGGTTACCTTCTTCCTTTAAAGAGTATGACTTAGTTGAGCAATAACGCGCTACTCCAGCTAAGATATCTTTATGGGAATTGCTTCAAACTTCTCCTACATATCATGAGGCATTGCAAAAATCTTTATCTACTCTTCCTTCTCCGCCTCCTAATCAAGAGAATATTAATTCATTTTTGGAGTGCATGCATACTATGCCTTCTGTACCTCCTATTGTGTTTACTGGTGATGATTTACCTTCTCTTGAGGTGCAAAATCAATATGATGCTCTTATGGTTGTTATTTCTATCAATCAGAGTATCATTTGTAGAACATTAATTGACAATAGATCTGGGCTTAAGGTTTGTAGCATGGATATGCTTAAGGCTATTAAGGCTGATCTTACAATCATTCAACCAGATAATATACCTATTTGTGGATTTGATAACATTGCAAAGAAAACTTTGAGTATTATTACACTACCTATTAAGGTTGGTCCAGTTCTTCTTAACACACCTATTCATGTTATGCCTAGACCTCTCAATTATAACCTTTGTTAGGAAGTCCTTGGTTACATACTATGCATGTGATTCCTTCTACTCTTCATCATAAGTTTAAGTTCATTTATAACAATCTGGTGTATATACTACATGTGGATGATGCGTTGAATCCTTGCTTAAATGTAGAATATGCTAAGATTTTGAACCTATAAAACCAAGTAAGGAACCTGAGCAACCACTTGAAGTTAAACAAGTTGAAGCTCCATCCTCTTCTTTGACTGAAGATGATTGGGGAACATTAGATTTCAATACTTCTTTTATGGGAGAATACAAAGTTTCTGATTTAGAGTTTATGAAAAGAAAAGTGGGTTTGAAAAACAAGTTTTTATTCCTTCTCCACTTTCTGAGGAATTAAAAAGTAACTTTGTTGTTGCTTCACTTGAAGAAACAATTGAGATAATAAAACCATATTTCTATGACATTGTGACATATGCCGCTCCTTTAACTCAATCTGATATGGCTAATAGATATGGTTATGGTTATCATCTACTTAGGAAATCAGGATTCAATGGGAAAGGATGTGGTAAATATGAACAAGGTATACAAGTTCCCTTGTACAATGAAGTTTATGATTATACTTATAGGTTAGGATTTAATCCTTATAAGCAACCGTCAACTTTTCATCTTAATGTCAATCATATCTACGGTGCACATTTGAAATTGGTTAATCCGCTTCTCCTTTACATGAATCAAAAACCTAGTTTGGATATTTTCCTGAGGATGAAGCCCTAGCTGATTTTTTAGGGGCTTATCAAGATCTACCTATGTTTCATCATAAAAGAAGAAAGCCTTACTGTTTGAATAATGAAGCCTATTTTGGAGAACATGATGAACAAGATATTTCTCCTTTTCCAATGGAATCTCTCATGCAAAATAATTTATTAATAACTGAAACTATGGAAGTTCAAATGGATGAGAATGACTCTGAAAAAATAATTAAAGTAGGGAAATGTTTGAACCAAGATGAACATGATCAATTGATTTCCCTCTTGCTTGAATATAAGGATATATTTTCTTGGACATATTTGGATATGTCGGGTATAGATCCTAAGATTGTTACTCACAATATTGTTCTCAAACCTAATGCTAAACCTGTGAAATAGAAAATCTGAAAGATGAATCCAAGCGTTGCCTTGTTAGTATAAAGCTAAAATTGAAAAATTGTGAGGTGATGGGTTCATCCGCTCTATTGATTACTCTGAATGGATTTCTAATATTGTGGTTGTTTTTAAAGGATAAAATAAGATAAGGATGTGCACTGATTTTTGAGATTTAAATAAGGCATCCTTAAAAGATGATTTCTTGTTACCTAATATTGATATGATTGTGGATTCGACAGGGGGTCATGCTTTATTATCTTTTATGGATATTTTTTTAGGTTATAATCAAATCTTTATTCGTATTGAAGATAAACTTAAGACCGCATTTATAAAACCTTGAGGAATATTTTGTTGGGTCATGATGCCCTTTGGATTAAGAAATGTGGGAACAACTTATCAACGTGCTATGACCTTGATTTTTCATGATTACATTCATAAGATTCTGGAAGATTATGTAGATGACATCTTGGAAAAATCTATAGAAAGAGAAGATCATGTGTTTATTTTAAGATAAGTGTTTAAAAGAATTAGGATTTATAATATGAGATTGAATCCTAAGAAATGTGCTTTTGGAGTTTATTCTGGTAAATTATTAGGATTTATAATCTCTAAGCGAGGCATAGAGGTCGATACTGAAAATATTGATGCTATTGTTAACATGCCTCCTCCTAAGAATATTTCTCAATTACACAGTTTACAAGGAAAAATAAAAGCTATTCGTCACTTTGTTTCTAACTTAGTCGATAGAACTGTTACTTTCACCTCCTTACTTAGAAAAGATACCACTTTTTCTTGGAACCAGGAATGTAAACAATCCTTTGAGAAATTTAAGGAGTATCTTTCTAATCCTCCTATTCTGCAGTCTGCTCAACTTAATAAACCCTTCTATCTATATACTTCTGCTACTTCCCATCCTATGAGTGCATTGTTGGCTCAACATGATAGCGAAGGTAAGGAAAGACCGGTATACTACATTAGTCTGACTTTACTTGATTATGAAACAAGATATACCAATTTGGAAAGACAATGCTTAGCTTTAGTTTATGCTTGTCAAAAACTCAGGCATTATCTATTGAATGTTGAGGTTAATGTGATTGTTAAAATTGATCCTCTAAAACACCTTTTCTCAAAAACTGATCTCTCTGATCATCTAGCTAAGTGGGTGATGTTACTTACAGAATTCGATCTTAATTTCATTCTTCAAAAATCAATTAAAGGACAAGATTTAACTGATTATTTAGTTGAATCTCCTTGTCCTCATTCTAATACAAGCATCACCTCAATAGAATTTCGTGATGAGAACATTTTAGCTATTAATCAAGAAGATGTTTGGGAATTATATTTTGATGGTTCTAGATGCAAGACATGTTCTGGTGTAGGCTTTATCTTAGTCCCTCCTACAAAGAAACCAATCCCTATGTCATATAAATTGACCTTTCCTTGTACTAACAATATTGCAGAGTATGAAGCTCTTATAGCTGGCTTACGGGCATCTCCATCCCTTCATATTAAAAACTTGGAAATCTATGGGGATTCACAATTGATTGTTGAACAAATCAAAGGGGGTTATCAGACTAAGAATGATAAAATGACGTAATATAAAGAGTTGGCTCTTGATATTCTTTCACAATTTTCTTCTTATACAATTCAGACCTTACCTAGGAAAGATAATTGACATGCAGACGCCATGGAAAGCGCAACTTCCTTGGTTTGTCTCGAGAATAATGCCAAAGACTTTCAATTTACTATACACACTCTTAAACACCCTGCAATTTCTAATAAGGTTACTGCTGATTTTTTTAACTTGAATTTGGATGAATGGTATTTGTGTATCTTTCATTTTTTGAAAGATAATACTTTGCTTGAATCGGCAACAAGGAACATGTGTAATCATATTAGGAATTTTGCAGCACGTTATATCATTTTGGGAAATATGCTTTACAAACATTCTTACAATGGTTTTCTATTAAGATGTCTTGGTAGAACCAAAATTCTGATAGCTTTAGCAGAAGCTCATTCTGGCTCTTGTGGGGGATATTTTGGTAAGAAATCTTTAGTTAATAAACTTCTTAGAATGGGATATTATTAGCAAACAATAGAAAACTATTCTTTTACATTTGTTAAGAAGTTTCCTCAGTTTTAGCAATATGGTAATTTAATTCATGCTTTTGCTCGTGAGCTTTGTAATCAAGTTGCTCTGTGGCCTTTTAGTATTTGGGGTTTTGATCTTATTGGGAAAATATCACCAGCTTCTTCTCAAGGACATACGTACATCCTAACGACTGCAGATTAATTTACGAAGTGGGTAGAGGCTATTCCTCTCTGTTCTACTACTGTGGATGGTATTTTTTGTTTTATTCTTAATCATATTATAGCACGATAGTTTCGGATAATAGCACTTCTTTCAAGAATAAATAAGTCACAAAATTCTTGGAGAAATATCGTATTCAACATAGATTTTCTACTCCTTACTACCCTCAATCTAATGGTCAAGCCGAAGCATCGAACAAATTTATTGAACAAATCTTAAGGAAAATAGTTAATAACCATGCGAAAGACTGGCATACCCAACTTACTTATGCTTTATGGGCTTATAGGACTAGTGTTCGTACTGCCACGGGTACTTCTCCTTATAATCTTGTTTATGCTATTGATTCTATTATGCTATTAGAATTAGAAATACCTTCTTTACATGTTTCATTTCATGGGATAATTGACAAGGATACTTTTCGGGAACAACAACTACAGGAATTAGAAATGTTGGATGAACAATGAATAAATGCTTTGGAGCATATTAAGGCTTATCATAAATCACTTCAGAAACAATATAATCATAAGGTAATTAAACGATCATTTTTGGTAGGTGATTTAGTCTTATATGAAAATCAAAGGAATGTGAATGCTTTACTTGTTAAAAAAGGGAAATTTATCGCTAATTGGCTTGGACCTTTTGTGGTAGTTGAGGATTTTACTTCAGGTGCTTATAAGATTTCTGATATGAATGGTGTTCCACTTAAGGAACCTATTAATATTATGCATCTCAAATGCTATTATTCCTAACACATCATTCTTTCTTTGTGTATTTATGTATTCCCTATAGAATAGTTTTGTATTTTTTGTAGGTTATGTGATTTGAATACATTCATACATAATTTCATTCTTTCTTTATGTTAAGTTTTTGTGTATTGATGAAAAGTACAAGTAATCAATCATAGAACTAACTAGGCAAACAAAAAATTTCATATATATAAACTTCCATGAGTTTGGTACATATATGGCACATGTGCCATGTTTATCAATCTCTATCTCTATGCTCTGAGGGTCAGTGGCTCTCGGCTCTCTCTAATCTATGGGGAGAGATTGAGGATCTCAGTATGGTAGTCTGTGTATGACTCCTCGATATGCTCATCTCATAGTTACGCTCTTGAGCTCTATGTAGGTCAACCATCAATTTCTCTTCTCTTTCTTTACATAACCTCAGCTCTTGTTGGACGCATGCAAAAATATTTGCATGTCTATTGGGATCCCTCTGTTCAATAAGGGACTCTCGCTTGCTAGCTGGTAGTTGGTAGGATATACATGTATCCTTCAGGACTTTGGACACAAATCTCCTCCACTCCACTATGCTAGCTGCAAAATTCAAACATATTTATCTTTTAGTACTTCTTCTAGGAAAACATTTACTTGAAATATTCTAATCAATTAGATATATCATACCTGGATCTCCCTCCTGGGTGTCACCAAAGGATCTAGATGGTGGGGGCATGGAGTAACTATCCTCTCCCTGCTCACTATGTCTAGGTCTAGGTGGTGGTGTCTCCGTATGCGCACAGGGAGGTCGTCATGATCTCAATGGTACAACACAGATCGCCTGATCATCAGCACCTGTACTACCACCTGAGGGGCATCTCCTCTGCTCTCTCATATACTCCCTCATCTTCTCTCTCTTCTACTCTCTCCTCTACCCTCTCCTCCTCCATGGGATGTCCCTCGGGGATGGGCTCCTCCTCGTCTCTATGATCCTCCTCCTCCTCCTCTAGTATGTCACCACCTCAGTGTGTCCTCTCTGGAAGACCTAGATCACCTGTAGGGTAGTCATCAAGGAAGATGGTATGGGTCCCCTATAGACTCCAATATCTGATATGGTCTATACTAACACCTGAATAGGATACATTGGGATCTACCTATGTTTCCTCGGTCTCTTCTGTCTCACTATCTATAATCTCTGCTATTGTAGGTCAGCGTAGGGTGCCAGGTCTCTGATAGTATCTCGTCAGATATACATACTGAGGTACTATCTGGGGGACCCCCTGTGTCAGACCAAACTATCTCATTACTCTATCATAATAATATGGCATCACTACATGACTGGTAGGACCTTCTAGCAGCTTGCGTTGTTGGGAGTATCTCAGCTGGTGTCAAGTATCTGGCTATTCTGTCATCTAATAGTATGGTCTCCATATCACATCAATACCTGGTATACGATCAAAGTGTACCCTCCAAAAGAGGATATCCCCGTACTGCCAGACGTCGGCTAGCGGATATGCAAAATCTCTCGGTGTGCTCGCATCTACCATCACCGAAACACCCTAAGGTCATGTACATGTGTAATACTCAAACATCCAGACCTGTAGCAAGGTGCATACTGTAAGACTCTCCCGCTGGAATCTCACTAACTGACTCAACTCATGGTAAAGATGGGCTAACATGATGTGGCCCCATGAGAAAACAATCATGTCACTCTCCATCCTGCTTAGGAGATGGGTAAATGGTGCTAAGAAGACTGTACCCTTTGTGTTGGGTATTACAACCAAAGAGAGTATACATAGCATCACTCTCCATACCAAGGGTGTCAGGCTTGCTAGTATGGCTGATAGAGTGATATAATCTGATTGGGTCCTCATCTATGGTACTTATCCCAAACAATACTCCCCATCTGAAAAAACCTCAGGAGGACCCTGCTGCACTCTCAGTCTCACAGGCTCACCTCAGACTGGAAGTCGTAGGATCCTATATACATCCTCTAGTATGATCATGATCTCTCCTGATGGAAGGTGGAAGGAACAAGTGTCCTCATCGCACCTCTCTATCATGGCTGATATCATGGATCGATGGAACCTCATCTGTGGTAGAACTGCTACCCATTACAATCCCACATATCTCAATAGTTGTATCTCATCCTTTTGTAACTCGGACAGGTTCTCTTTGACAGTCAGTAATAGCCCTCCAAAGGGGTGCTCTCAGAGATGAAAAAGATCCTGTCAACACAAATAGTATCATATCAGTACTCTATCATCAAACAACTAAAATATCCCCTTGACCTAGTCAAGGTTGACCTTGTTGGGTCAAGGTCAACCTTTTTGGGTCAGGGTCGACCTTATCCCCAAGAAGGATTGGACCTTCCCAGTTATGGTCGACCTTAAAGGGTC
Organism: Thuja plicata; assembly: GCA_018584345.1. Lineage (NCBI taxonomy): Eukaryota > Viridiplantae > Streptophyta > Pinopsida > Cupressales > Cupressaceae > Thuja > Thuja plicata. The sequence goes on along the minus strand of MU226568.1, from coordinate 599,079 downwards.
AAGGTCGACATAACTGGGTCAGGGTCAACCTTTTTGGGTCAAGGTCAACCTCCCCTATAAAAACAAGAATTTTTCAATCACAAATATCAAAACAAGGAACCTACCTCAGGCAATGGATCTCCCCTAGTCAGGCACTCTCTCAAGACCTCCATGCGACTCACTCGAAGTTCTTCTCTCTTCAGCATTCTGCTTCTTGTTTCCAAGCTCTACAAATGGTAAGAATGAGAAGGTAAGTGTTTCCTCATCTTATTTATAACTACAAATTAGGGTTTTATTATGGTTTCATTTGAATTTACCTAGGTCAAATTTGAATTGCCCTTTACATGCATTTAGATAGACATTCACTCTTTTCATCATAACTTGAGTTCGGTAGCTCCGTTTTCAGTGTCTTTAGTGGTTTTGGAATCATGATTCAGATACCTAACCTATTGAATTAGTTTAGGAAGATTTTGAATCCACCTAACTAGTTTAGGAAAGGAATTTTCAATAAACTACATATCCAGTGTATAGATCTAACCTTATCACCATGTTTCACCTTTCAAAATTAGTAAGCTAAAACAGGGGGCATAAGGGGCTCTATGCACTTCTCAAAATCATCTTAGTAAGGTTTAGGTTCTCTATGGATTTTCATTAACCTTGTGTGTTGCAAGTTGTGGGTACTAATGGTTTCTTGCAGGATTTCCACAATGAGGACTTGCCTATATCCTTTTCACTTCATGATGTTTTCTTACTTTAGCTTGCATATTCACGTAGTGTCATATCTAAGATAAAGTGGGGGCTAAATGTATCATCTTAAAATGGAATAACTTCCATTTTGGTATGTTTAGCACCCTCTTTTAGTACACTTACATATTAGATTTGCATTTAGGATGCATATGCACTTGATTCTGCATTTCTAGGTGAAACTAGGGTTAGGATCCTTTGGGTCCTCCTTAATTTCCCTTTCTGTGGCTCCATTTTTAGGTAGAACCTATGTATTGGCTCTCCTAATCTTCATCATACCTCCTCTTTGGCCTTTGTGCCTCTATCCAGCATTCTGGTGTGTTTTCCCACCTTCCTAGGTCCCCGATTGACTTGGGAATCCTACAGATTTCCCAAGGAGACCTGCCTGAAACCTCAAGTCAGGGTTGAGGTTGATTCTAACCTAGGTGAAAATTGAGGTCAACCTTGACCTAGATCAAGGTCAATTTTGTCCTTGACCTCTGTTGGGTGTTGGTCCCTGCTTTCAAATATGAAGCTTATCAGGGTTCTAAACTTAAACACAGGTCCCTGGGTCCAGATGCAGAAGTGTTTTCCCTGATATTTGAATTAATACATCCCCTCCTTGGTTGGTGATTGTAATTGTACCATAATTTAAGGTGAATTTTGAATTTGGGTCCCTTGCATTTCCCTAGGAGGTCTATATTGAGATCTCTATATAAACACTCTCTTTTGCCTTCATTTCTTCATGAGAGAAAATCGTAAGATGATATGATGCAATTACAATTATGACTTGATGATGATGCGAGAAAGAAAGAGGAGGATATAGAAGGAAAAGATATGATGATACATTGATACATACAAGCTATTGTGGATGTTCTTTGGAGCAAGAGAGAGTTCTTCCTTCCTTTCTTCTTCTTGGATCCACCATTTTCAACATTCAAGCATTCAAAAGATACTATCATGGGGTAGCAACTACGGATTGTGAGTTTGGGAGGAATACTTTATCCTTGGGGGTTTGGTATGCTTTCTTTATCATATTCAAATCTATGCATTGCTTTCTCATTTTCAATTCATGTTAGGGTTTGTAATCTTGAGGATTAGATCTTGACATTACACATTTGAAGCTCTTTCCAAGAGAAACACATACATGCATTCTACTATATTCGGCTATTTATGGAGGTGGAGATCACCAAAATAGGGTTTTGACTAAAGAAAAACCCTATATAGCCACCCCAAAACCCCTCTTTTCAGATATTTGCAGGTGTTGTTTTGGGAAGTACAAGTTCATAACTGCGGATTGGAGTGCAGATTCAGATACCCTTTTCAGAAAAATTTTGGAATCTAAAAATAGATTTCCTGTCAGAGACTTTTTAGGTCAATTCTGCCCTAGGTCAGAATCAGAAATTCTAGGTCAATGGTGACATTGACTTGAGGGTCAAAATCGAAACTGTGTCAGATCAGAAAAAGATTTATGGGTTTTGTCCGTCTCTACATTTTTGTTCCAGATCTGGTCTTAGTTTTTCCAGAAACTCAACACAGGCTTCATAAAAATGGTATTTCCAGATCTGCTATGATGTGAGGTAGGTATTTTACTCCATTATTCTTTGCTTTCATTTCTAGATTTACACCTCTTATCAATTACAATTAAATGTAAATGGTTGAATATGGCATAGGTCTCTTTTATAGGCAAATCGTTATTATGCAAACCCTACTTAGGAGACCATCCAAATATATACCTTACACAAGTCAACAACGATTACATGAAAAAAGATGAGTAACTCATCCCATATAGAGATTTTATGGACAACATACGTGATTATTTTCATTTCATTGTATTTGAGAAGGGGAAAAGGGTTTAAAACAAAGCAGCAAATGCGATGGCTACTATAGCATCCTTGATCGACATGTCGGATAATGAAACAATATTCCAATTTCTGGTAGAACAATTGATGATACCAGCATATAAAGCTCCAATAACAGAGTTAGCGTATGTCCTTGTTGGTCATGAGTCCCCCTGGTAGCATAAGGTATATAATTACCTCCAAAATAGTACCCTACCACCCAACCCGTCTAGAAACCAAAAGAAGTCCCTCATCTAACAAGCCTCTAGGTACACCCTTTTCGCTAATACTCTGTATAGAAGAAGTCTAGATGGAACACTTTTAGGATGTCTCACTTCCACGGAATCCTAGATATCCCTATATGAGGTACATGAGGGAATTTTTGGGGCCCACACAGGTGGCAATAGTTTGGAAAAGAAGATAATCATAATGGGATACTACTGGCCCATAGTGGAGACAGATACTAACAAATATGTGCAAAGGTGTCGACAATGTCACATTTATGGATATCTTATCCACGCACCATCTCAAGAACTCAACCCCATCACTTCACCATGGCCATTTTCAAAATGGGGATTTGATATAGTGGGAAAGATTACACTAACATCCTCTAATGGTCAATGTAAGTACATATTTGCAGCGACATAGTACTTTACCAAAAGGGTGGAAGCAATTCCTCTCACATACATAACTAGTAAGAAAATCTCCATGTTCATACTGAATCACATCATCTATTGATATGGAATCCATCAAACCATACTCATAGATCACAGTACACCTTTTCAAAAATAGGATGTCAAAGATCTCTATGAGAAGTTCCAGATAAAGAAAGGTTTCTCTTCGTTCTATTATTCCCAAGGGAATGGAAAAGTTGAAGCCACTAACAAAACTATCCTGAAGATCTTAAAGAAACGGTCAATGAATCTAGGCGAGACTGGCATTTACAGCTCAATCCCACATTATCAACATACATAACCAGTGTGAGAATACCTACAGGAGAAACTCCATTTTCTCTGGTATATGGATCAAAGGAGGTCCTACCCCTCAAATTTTAAATATCATCCCTTAGAATCTCACTGAAGAACATCATATCAGAAGAAGGCTAGAGAGTAGCTAGACTCAATGAACTAGAATTGTTGGATGAGAGACGATAGAATGCACTGAATCACTTACAAGGCTACCAGAATCACCTTAAAAGAAACTATCACAAGAAATTTATGCCATGACCCTTTGAGTTAGGAGATCTCGTCCTCATGGAGAAGCAGAAGAACCAAGCAGAAAGGGTTAAACCAGGAAAGTTTGAGCCTAATTGGCTAGGACCCTACATCATCATAACATCACGTAACAATGGGGCATATCAACTAGAAACTCAAGAAGGAGATCATCTCCCTGGTCATATCAACAGCATGCACCTCAAAAGGTTCTACGCCTGAGGTCTTGATGTTAAGGGAACATATCTAGAATCCACAAAATATTAAAAAAAAATCAAAAAATATAAAAGGTTACCTTGGTGAAAACCTGGCAAACAAGCATCTTGGTGATGATAAAAAAATTCAAAAAAGAAAAGAGTAAAGAGAAACAAAATCGCTCTCTCATTGAAAACCTAGCAAACAGGCACCATTGAGTAGGTACCTTGGTGAAAACCTGGTAAACATGCACCAAGTGTTAAAATCCCACTTTGCCATCAATGAACTCCAAAATATTAAAGCTTGTGCTCCCCGCATGCAATATTGAGTATCCAAGCTTATTTCAAAATTGAAATCCCCTTTGAAGCATCACACTTATCCATGGCTTGTATTGGTTCACCAGAATAGGGGGTAATTCTAAAAGTCCTGAAAAAATCTTAAAATCTTAAAAAGTCATCAAAAAAATCCTAAAAAGAGAAAAATGTCCTAAAAAACAATCATCATAAAAAAAATCAAATATTGCAAAATCTCAGCAATAGATCATCTATGTTATCAACAAGTGAATGGCGATCAAACAATCAATCTACTATCAAAACTGTGAGCTTCACAAATCGGCAATGGACTCATATGACTCAGGTTTATCAATAATCTAATCTGTCATCAATCGAATGATTCAATCAAAACTATCAATTGTCTTACATAGTAACGGATAAAATCAAAACCAGACAGATCGATCTTATATGATTCATCCATTTCTAAAACCAGACACAATCAAGCATCAAAACCAAGAAAATCAAGGAACAGTAAATTGTTGACTAGGTCACTCATGTCAGTCTATTGTCAATTTATCTTTCGTGATTACGTTCCTACGCTACTCAAGGATACCACTGAGTGATGAGAGTATCTATGATGATCATGATCTTGTTTTCTTTTACTGTTGTTTTTGGACTATTTCAATTCGATTCCAGGGCAATGATGATTGAAGATAAATGCGATAGGAGCTGTCACACATTGGGCAGCCACCCAGTTCCACGATCTAAGCTAATCCTTGGAAAAGAATTGATCAATCCTTATAAATTATCTTCTTGTTATCCATAAATCATATCGGTATCCAAATGGTCAATTTTTGGGTGCATTTGGTTTTCTTACTTTTTTGTTTTTTAGAGATCAGTGGTATCCATATGGTCAGTATTTGGGTGCATTTGGTTCTCTTTCTTGTTATCAAATATCATAGCAGTATCCAGAAGGTCAATATCTGGGGGTGTTTGGTTCTTTTTCTTTTCATTTATCTACTTATGGTTATCAGAGATCATAGCGGTATCCAGATGGTCAATATCTGGGTACATTTGAGTCTCTTCATTTTCATAATAAGGTGCAATGATGAATAAAATTGGAACCTATGGCAGCAACTTGGTTTCATCACTCATGTCTTTCATTTGGTCCCTTCCTATCCAAACAAATCTCTCACTAACTTTCTTCTAACTAACACATGCATTTACTCAGACACATGATACAGTTGATATTTGCACTCATTTATTGCATAAGAAAAGAAAAGAAAAAAACATGCATACATCATAAATAGATCATATAAATATGCATTCATCATAAAAGTCATCATGCATACATATGTCAGTATCATAAGAAAGTAAATATCATACATCTAAGCATCTGCATATTAGAAGCGCATCAAATGCAAAATAACCATAAAGCATCTCATAAAGTGCATCAGCGTGTACAAAGCATATAGAAATAAATTTCACATCATATAGAATCATGTCATAAATAGAAGCATCGCATATATCATATGTCTGAGTACAACAGACAGTCATAAGTCTCACATAAAGGTGATCAACATAAATGTTTAAAAATATCGGTACATCATCGATACAAAATCAATACAACATTAGTACATGATTGATACAAAAAGGTAAACAATGGTACAAGGCTACAAAAAGAGTCAATGGTTGCTACCCCCACCCTTGTCGCTAAGTGGACGAGGGGGTGGCATATCAAGTCCTTCCCTCTGCTACTGCAAAGGATCTCTGACAACACCACTACTCTATGATCACTCAGCTCTGTTGGATCTCTGCGATGCAGTGTAACTAGGAACCCACTGAGAAGAAGGAACAGTGTCCTCAAAGTGGCATCCCCAGTAATCAATCTCTCTCTGGGCCTCATGCCCTAATCTCCAGATACGGTCAAGAATCTCTTGGTTGGATAGATCATGTACACCACTATAAAATATCTCACATATGTGCGATCTTTTCTCTCTCTAACCTCTGTTGCAGTAACCTGACTCTCTGTTGCTGTGACCCTGCTCTCCAAAGTTGCAGATTGTGCCTCTGAAGCTACCAATCTGAGCCGCAGATATGCTATCTCCTATGTCAACCACTAGACCTCAAAGGGATCATCCTTCTGCCCACCCATGTCCACATCCATCTCTCCCTCCTCCCTAGTGCCTCTCAACCCCTCATCCTACACAACTCAGGAGTCCTCCTCACTTCTCTCACTATTCCTCTCACTGCCACTGTTGTTGCTATCTCTCCGTGGGAATATGATGTAGTTAGATAATGGAGGATCCAAGAATGGACAGTCCAAACCCTGATGCAACCAAAGAAACACAATGGAAACACACAACAACAAAAAATATGAATCAACATTCTATTTATTGCAACATGTCGGGTTGTAAGGCCTTCTTGGTTATGACCAATTACAAACAATTGCAACACTAATTTAGTAAATAAAATTTCTGCAAGATCCCTCAAGATCCAACACAAACCAAACCCTAGCTAGCCAGATCTGCAACAATAGGTCACAGTAATCTGGTAGAAACATCTAGCAAAATCTGAACTTGGGCACACAGACCTCCAAGAAATCTGTTGTTTCTAAGCCTCACTCACTAGCTCTACTCACAAACTCCCAACTCCAGATTCCAGCTTGAATCACTTGCTCTACCTCTAATCTCTCTCAACACTCTACCCTAAACCTCCTTAAATACAAGCACGACCACAACTCAGCCTGTTGCAAATAAACCTTTACATTAATACATATCCAAGCCACAAGTCGGCTTGCAAATAAATATTAAATGCACATAGGATAAAGATCCAAGATCCCAATAGGTCTACACGCATCCCCAAATGAGAGATCCAAATTAAATATTTCAAGTTGGCCTCCCAAATCCGAAAGAGCACAAGTCAACAGCCACACTATCGAGCACCAGAGAAAATTGCCAAGCATTATCGAGCAATAGTTGTGACCGAGCTCACTCAAGCATTGCCGAGCAACAGTAGTGACTGAGCTCCCTCAAGCATTTCCAAGCCACAACAAATGTCGAGCAAAAAAAAATTTCCGAACCCTCCAGCAACCAATCCCTCTAGCAACCGATCCCTCCAGTGGTTGAGCCCCTTCACAGACCGAGCCCCTCGCCAATACTGCAATTGAGAAACAGTTCACCAACCGAGTTCTCCAAAAAAAGAGCTCCAACATGCAGGACTGCCATCAACCCCAGGATGCTCCTGCATAAGACACCCCAGGTGCAAAAATATTTTCTTAAAGGCTGGAAGAACATCTTACGGGATTCAACACATAAATCCTAAACTGGTTCTTCACAACAGGACACAGCAATCCGGTAGAAACATCCAGAAAGATCTGAACTCGGGCACACAAGCCTCCAAGAAATTTGTTGTTTCTAAGCCTCAGTCACTAGCTCTGCTCACAAACTTGCAACTCTAGATTCCAACTTCTATCACTTACTCTACTTCTAATCTCTCTCAACACTCTACCCTAAACCTCCTTAAATACAAGCATGACCACAAGTCAGCCTGTTGCAAATAAACCTTTACATTAATATATATCCAAGCCACAAGTTGGCCTGCAAACAAATATTAAATGCACATAGGTCTACACGCATCCCCCAATGAGAGATCCAAATTAAATACCGCAATTTGGCCTCCCAAATCTAAAAGAACACAAGTCGGTCGGCCACATTGTCGAGCACCAGAGAAAACTGCCAAGCATTTCCGAGCAACAGTAGTGACCGAGCTCCCTCAAGCATTGTCGAGCCAAAACACATGTCGAGCAACAGAATTTTTTCGAACCTTCCAGTAACCAAGCCCTCTAGGGGTCGAACCCCTTCAGTGACTGAGCCCCTCGGCCAATACTGCAACTAAGAAACAGTTCACCAACCAAGTTCTCCAACAAAAGAACTCCAACATGCAGGATTTCTATCTACCCCAGGATGCTCCTGCATCAGAATATCCTCTATCCTTCTCCGCACCCTCCTAACAAGTCGAGGTCCCTCCTCCTCCATCCCCTATTCCTCCTCCAAGACAGTCCCCAATCCAACCTGACTGGTACCACCCACTCGCCACTCACCCTAGGCCCAGCACCTCTGGTACTTACACCCACACCATCGTGCCCAGGATGAGGATCATCATCATCACCCCTCCCCTGACCTCCATCCCTATATCTCCCTCCACCCGTACCTCCTCCTCTCCCACCCCCTCGGCCTCCACCCCTACCTCCCCCTCGTCCTCCACCTCTCCCCCCATCTCTCCCTCCATCCCTCCCACCACCTCTCCCTCGGTCACCACCTCTTTGTCGTGGCCTCTTCATGATGACACCAGTAACAGGATGGGTCACATCTGTCAAGGCAACAGGTCGTGCGTGCAGCCACCAAGCATCAAACTGTGGAGTCGTGCCTACACACAAATAAGGTTAAACATTAGTACCACATGGATAAGAAAGCATAACAGATTATCAAAACAAGATCTATATCATAAGAACCTGAAGAGAGTACATGTACCAAACAAAGACCAAGAAAATAAAGAGATCTACCTCCATCAATAGTGGTTGATCGCCACGTCCACGGAATACGACGAAGACCATCAAACTCAGTCCTCGCAACATGCATCGGGATCACAGCTCCCCACAGAGTGATATCTCTAGACCTCCATGCAAAGTAAGCATATGAATCAAACACATCATGTCACTCACCAAATTGTCGCAACACCCTATCGGTGTTGTGCAGATCTATCATGTGGACGTTCTCTTTAACACGACCAATCATGAACCTCATCTACTGACAAAAATGAAGGTGTGCATCCTCACCTTCCCAGACAGGACACGATCTATATGGCCTTGAGATAAAATACAACATCATATCCATTTGTTGCCTCCAATACATCAAATGCCCTATATGGGACTGCATTATGGCTCCGTGGTACATAAATACATAAGGTCTCCCTACAGGAAGATCATGAGCCCCAATAGGTCTACAGATAGCAACGCTCTCCCACGCCCAGATTGAAAGCACGGTCACGCCGCATCCAATTGACTTACCACCCTGGTAAGCCACGTAGAAAATGTGGTAATACATATGGACCAGTATACAAGGCCCCGAAGCATAAATTGTATGGTCTCTCACCATACCTTGGAGAACAGCTCCCCATCCAACGGAAAAACCATGATGCCTACAGTCGGGATACAGAATCCCACAGATCAAACTACCTAACAATGTAGTCAACCTATCTAAACCCATGCCAAATCTAGACCATGGGATATCATATGGATCATACATCTCTAACTGATCAGCAGACAAACTAGACATCTCAGATAAAGTAGCAATGTGAGGCTGCCGGGTGAACTCTACTAGTCCACCCTGGATAGGAATCTGGAGAATGCGGTAAACATCCTCGAGAGTGACAATTTACTCTCTAGTGGGAAGGTGAAAAGTGCATGTGTCCGAGTGTCACCTCCCGAGAAGAGCATATATCATACCCCTATTGTTCGTTATCTCAAGCATGTATGTGATCCTGTATAATCCTAAATTCTTAAGGACATCCCTCTCATCCTCAAAGATCTGAAAGCGATATACCAAACCTGGTGGTCTAGACTCTTGGCAATGCAAAACATCGTCAGTAATCTACAAAAGAACAGTACATACAGTAATCAGTGTCAGGATCAACAAAATAAATCAGACAGACACAAAAACAATAAGTATCACAAACAACGATTGCAACACATTTATAATGATTGCAGCAGTAAAATAACATTTGTGAAACACAACTCACGATTGCGGTAATAAAACCGTTGAATGTGGCACACTTATCAATTGCGAGAAGGAATCAGCAATTGTGGAATGCATTCCACAATTGCAGCAAAACTGCCAGTGATTGTGGCACAGATACAAAAAAATCAAAAAAGCAATTAAATTTAAAAGCATTAATGACAAGCAATAAATGCACATGGGATAAAAAACTCCCGCACCACCTGCGTCCTCTGGACGACCGAAGGTACAGACTCAGTCAGACACGTGCATGACTCCTAGAAGGCCCTCCATCACTCAAATGAAAGCAAGAAAAGAAAGAAACGCAGACACGAATCTTACCAGAGAATCAGGAGCTCAAATGTGCAAAGTGACAAATGAAAGACCTACAAGCTATTTATAAATGATCGACAGAAACCCTAATTCCTCAAAGAGTCCTATTTTATCATCCCTGGCCCCATAATCTTTCATAGCTAATATCAAGAGCATTTGTAACTATTTTCACAGACTATTCGATCCCATGACAATCATTTTGCAGTATCACAAATTGACACTCTTCTCACGACTTTTTGCTTAAATTTGTTGATGGGGCATAAATCCACCTACTATCGTCGGGGCAAGCTGAGCAAGGTCAAAACAAGAGGTTTTTTGACACAACACAACAAGTTGCATTATACCAAAGAGGGGGGCAAATGTAGACAACCTAAAATGGACATACTTGCGACCATACATTAAAATACTAATTTTCATCTATTAATTAATGGTTGTGTAAATATTAATTAATCATCTATTACTTCTTAATACATTTCCCAAATCATTTGATCATTTCCCCAAAATTAATTAAATAATTAATATTATTTAATTAATTAGAACCTTAATTAATTAATCTTTCTTAATAAATTCAATTCAATTTCCTAAAGTTTAAGTTTAAATATTTAAACTTATTACTTTATTCTTCTAATTAAATTACTTTCATTAAATTATTTTAATTTCACTCAATAATTTTATTCTAAATAAAAAAGAATTTAATTATCTCATGTTTGAATACTTTAATTTGAAAAATCAATTAAATATTCAAATAAATCCTTTCTCTAGCTCAAAAAGGTAACTCTTAATCAGCTTTTCAGTTAACTAAACATCCCCTCTTCTCTCCAAATTGAAGAGATGGAGTTTACTAGTTGCTTTTCAGTTAACTAAACATCCCCTCTTCTCTCCATGTTGAAGAGGTGGAGTTTATTGGTTGCTACTCAGTTAACTAAAACATCTCCTCTTGACTCCAAGTTGAAGGGGTGGAGTTTACTGATTGCTTCTCCAGTTTCATTTGTTATCAACCATTCATTCTCCAATTTCTGGGATCGATCTTATTCGTCCAAATCATTTTCCATATTCTAAATAATCAACCTTTCTCAACCATTTGAAGGATCCAGGATTTCAAGCTTTTTGCACACTTACTATGCATGATTCTTGCGAAGCATCAAGCATGTTTGTGATCATATCAATAATGTTTTCTCAATACTCCCAAGTCACAGACGTTGTCGATACCAATATTGAGCACCATTCATCTAGCATCTCAGAAGGAGTAGAGAGAAGCAATAGAAGCCTCGAGCATTGTGATTTGCATTCGTTTGTTTTCCTCTTTAATTGCTTGTTATTTTATTGTCCATAGATTCGTTCTCAGTAATTTCTGATTGTTGTCCCCCATTGCAAATTTGTGTTACTAACCCTCATTATTTGAGTGGAGCAGGATTGTATCTACACACTTTGAAACTCCTCTCACACCTCTATATATTAGAGGTGCCTCTCGTTTCTTCATGTTGTAGTTGTAATGTTGTAGCATCTCTCTCTCTCTCTCTCTCTCTCTCTCTCTCTCTCTCACACACACACACACACACACACACACACACACATGCAAACACTGTAATTTCTTTAGGCTTTTTCCATCTAAATATAATAGGGGTTTGTTTCTTTATTTTTTCTCCCTTATAAATCTTGTCACTTTCTTGGATCTTGGTGTGCTTGCTCTTCATTTGGGTTGTATTAATGGTAACATTTACTTTCAAACAATAGCTCTTGATTAGATTATTTTTTAATTTTCCATGTTATTATTCTTTCAAGGACAAAGAGTCAACTTCAAATTTTCACACAAGAGTATCTAGTTTGTTAAACCAGTTGCAACAGAAGAAAGAAGATTTGCGGAAAAAAATGCTTAGAAGTTTGCCCTCTAAGTTTGATGCAATAGTGATTGTCATTGAAGAGACCAAGCACCTCTCAACATTGATAGTTGATGAAATGATGGGTTTCATGCAACAGTGTGAGCAATGCTTAAATAGGTTTGCAACTTCTTCGCAAGAATAATATTTTAAGGCTCAAGCCAATGCAATAGGTAGGGGGAGGTAGAATATGCAAGTGAATTATGGAAAAGGAAGAATAATCGGGCAAGGCAAAGAGAAAATGCCACTAATATGAATGTAGCTTAAGGTAATCAATCTAGAACGTTCATAATGTGAAACAATGGTGAAGAAGGCAATCCAAAATTTTGGTATTTGGGTTGCAGCAACCACCTTAGTGATAATGAAACTTTATTTTCTTTCATGGATAAAAATGTTAAATCCCAGATTAAAATGGGGAATAATGGAATAGTTCTAGTTGTGGGCAAAGGGTCAGTTATGATCCACACCAAGCAAGATGAGAAGAAAGAAATAGACTATCTATTTTGACCCTAGCATTAAACACAATCTAATGAGTTTTGAATAGCTGATCCAAAATTGTTACAAAGTGCTAATAGAGAAAGGTAAATGCATCATCTATGACAAGAATGGGAGCAAAAAATTGTTGCAGCAATTCAAATGAGAAAGAACCAGATCTTTATGTCAAGGATGGAGACATTTTTCACATCCCAATCCATAGTTGCACCTCTCAAGCAAGGAAATTGTACATGAGTACAACAACAATCAGCATTCAAGACTATCATTCAAGACCCCTCCAGACTTTGGCATCTCAAGTATGGACATCTAGGCTATGCTAATTTGAGTCTTTTGTCCAAGAAGAGTATGGTTAGAGGCTTCCAACCATACTAGAGCCTAGTGGTAGATGTGAAGCTCGATAAAGCAACATAGGCAACCCTTTCAATTCGACAACTTTAGAAGAGCAAGAGAACCATTGGAGTTGGAGCACACTTATTTAAGTCGCCCTATGCAAACCATTTCTATTGGGGGGAGTCAATATTTTATGACCTTCATTGATGATCATAGTTGTAAGACATGGATCTATTTCGTGAAGCATTTGAGAAGTTTAAAGTGTTTAAAGCTCAAGATGAGAGTGAACATTGCATTAAAGTTCTAAGGTCAAATAGAGGGGGAGAGTATGTCTCATATGAGTTTGTGAATTTTTGCAAATATCACGGTATCAAGAAGTTAACAGCCAGCTATACTCCACAACAAAATGGAGTGGCTAAGAGGAAGAATAGGACCATCATGGAGATGGAAAGAAGTATGTTGAAAGATAAGGGACTCCCAAATAAATCTAGGGGTGAAGTTGTTGCAACAATAATTTATTTGGTAAATAGAAGTTCCACAAAGGCAATCCATGACAATATTCTGCAAGAGGCATGGACAAAACACAAGTGGAAAGTTGAGCACTTAAGAATGTTCAAGCGTGTGGCATATGCTCCCATGCCAAAGGAGAAGACGCAAAATTTGGATGACAAGGGAGAGAAGTGCATCTTCATGGGCTATAGTGTGCAGTCTAAAGCATATAGATTGTATAATGCGTTCGCCAAAAAAAATAGTGATCAAAAGAGATGCTTTCATTGAGAATGAGTCATGGGATGGCTCGATGGACACCTCATCAGGTATCTCAATTAGAGTGCCCATTGATAATGAAGATGAAGAATATGAAGAGTAGCTTAAAGATGTTGTAGAAGATATGGAGTTTGACAAACAACTCTAGTAAGCTCTAGATTCACATAGACTATCAAACAATCAACTTTGGACAACTATTGACACAAATTGGCAAAAAGGAAAGCAATTGCAAACAATTAAAGAATAAGCTCCACAAAACTCTAGACAACTTCACATTGGTACACAAACAAGGAATACATGTTTCAGACAGCTCTAGACACAGTCTACATAGAAGAGTTGTGGTAGTATTGAGAGTTTAGAGCCCTCTCTCGCCTCCCTAATACCAAGGAAGACCAAGACTCTAAGAGAGATCTACCAAAATGAAAGGTATAATGATTTTGATGAAAATATGAATTTTGCATTAGTTTCTCATAGCGATCCAATTTATTTTGAGGATGCTATGAAATAAGAGAAATGGTGTGATGTCATGGATGAAGAGATAGATGCAATAGAAAGAAATAGAACATGCAAGCTAACTAGTTTGCCTCTCATTAAACAAGTAATTGGAATGAAATGGGTTTATAAAACCAAGAGCAATGTCAAAGGAAGAATAGAAAGGCATAAGGCAAAATTAGTTGTCAAGGGGTACAAAGAGTAGTTTGGAAGAGATTATGATGAGACACACTCCAGTTGCAAGGATGTATATTTTGTGGGTAGTCGTAGCAAATGTTACCTGACACAAATGGAAGGTATTCCAAATGGATGTGAAGTCTGCCTTCTTAAATGGAGTGTTGAAAGAAAGTGTATGTGGAGTAGCCACATGGTATGAAGTTTCAGGTCAAGAAAGCAAGGTGTATAGGTTGAAGAAGGCTCTATAGGGGCCGAAGCAAGCACCACGAGTATGGTATAACATGATTGACTCATATTTGTTGAGCAATGGCTTTAGCAAAAGCAATGGCGAGTCCACTTTTTACATCAAGACAATTGATTGTTAGAGTTTGGTTATTGTGTTGTATGTAGATGAGTTAGTTTTTACTGTGGAAGATGATTTCCCCCATGTTAGTTTTGAAGAGGCTATCTAAAAAGAGTTCAAGATGACAAATTTAGGTCTCGAGGTATTTTCTAGGTATAGAAGTAAAACGAATGCATGATGGTATATCTATTTATCAAGTATGCAACAAAGATTTTGAAAAGGTTTAGAATGCGAGATAGCAACCCTACACCAACACCAACAACCATAGATCTGAAGTTGAGCAAGGAATATTGCAGTAGCAATGTGGATCCAACCATATATAAAAGTTTGGTTGGAAGTTTGATGTATTTGTAAGCAACTAGACCTGATATAATACATACAGTATGATTGGTTTCCATATTTATGGAGACTACAAAGGAGTCATATTGGCAAGCAAGATAAACTTGAGGCATGTGAATGGTACCAAAGGATATAGTATTTTACATATTGCAACAAATGAGTTTGACTTGGTTGAATACACAGATAGTTATTGGGCAGAAAGTGTGGATAATAGGAAGAGCACATCTCGATATATGTTTTGTTGAAAACTACTTCATAGGCTTCTAAGAAACAACCCATAATTTCCTTATCTACAATTAAGGTTGAGTATATAGCAACATGTCAAACTATTTGGCAAAGAAGAATCCTAGCAAATTTGAAGGAAGAACAAAAGAATGGAACCATAAGTGTTTGTGATAATGTATCATTAAGTCCTTTGACAAACAATCCAGTATTTCGTGGAAGAAGCAAGCATATAGAAATCAAGTCCCATTTCATAAGAGAGCTAGTTGAAAATGGAGAAATGAAAATCAAATTTTGTAGGTCTGAGTAGCAGCTTACATACATTTTCACAAAGCCTTTGGGCCGAGAGAGATCTGAGAGCCCAACAAGAAATTTTGGCTTTGTTGATTTGAATTTAGATTGAGGACGTTAGACAACTCAAGACAAAGGGAGGGTGTTGGAAATATTTATTGCCTTCAAGCTGCCATCAGCCACCTACCTATCAGGAACGAGTAAAGGAGCAGCTGGAAGATTGCATTGGGATTTCATCTGTCCCATTTGCCCCTGATGTGTAGCAACAGTTTGCTAGTGAGTTTAATGCTAGTAGGTGAATATGAATTTTGAAGTTGAGAGGGACTTTTGGTAAAGGAAAGAACAAGGCAAAAGGAAGGAATTTGTGAACTGAAATACTGAACAGTGAAGAAATGAATGTTGCAGCAACAACAATAAGCTCCAGATAGTTTCAGAAGTCAATGTGAAGCTCTAGGCAAACAGACTGCAAACAAATTTGTAATCAGTTCGGTATTTGTTTTGTAATCAGTTTCAAGTTATGTTTGTAAAAGTTTTTTGTGTGATTTTATAGAAGAAAGAAAGCTTGCATGTCTCCAATTGTTTTGTTGTTTGGGTATTATTTCCACATGTGCATTCCTAGCAAAGCAGAAGTCTTTGTGTTTACTGGTTTGAGTTTTGCATTTGAGGGTTTTGGGATTTATTATATCCAACATTTTTTAATCTATTAGTGGTACTTCTGATTCTTTGCTCATTCAATCTCTCAAAATGACACTTTAGATTGCATATCTACCAACTAAACACTCGCAAACTTCAATTCATCAATGCAATTGACATTCGATGCAACCCAGATTCAAATAGGCAAATAAACACACACCCAAACCAGATTAGTGTACATAACAAGAATAATAAAATAGAAATCAAACCTTGCAATCCTACTCATAAAAACAAAATATGAAAGTATATTCTCTAGAAATATAGATAAGAAGAACATTAGGAAGAATAACCAAGAGAGCTCCCCAAACATATCCAGTCATGCCATACATGATCATCAGCCCATAGGGTGAGTCAAGTAAACAATCATCAATCACTTGCGGTGGACACATAATCCCTACCATCACTAATCTCAAAAATTAAATAGCACCCGCATAGAAACATATGCATGGTCAGAAAAACATTCTAAATTACTTGGTTAACTTGTTTAACTTGAGTAAACTTGGTTCGTAGCTCCAGTCAAAAGAGTTTACCTTAATATTTGAGTACCAAGATGACATAAACAGAACTCTGATTAATCACGATGTTAAAATGAATACTCATTAGCCCAATTTCTTATTTACAATATTCCATATCTGATATATTGCTAGTCTATAATAGCAAATTCCATTTCAAGTTTCATTCAGATGCAAAAGCAAGTTTTGTTCCATCATGCAGTGACACGCCTTTGGCCCATCTGTTAGGCACATTGAATTATAGATCAAACAAATATTCGAAACTTCTTGCACCCAAGCAAAAATCACGAGGAACAATACATTTGAAAAAAAGCATCAACTATGTATTTCTAGAGTCGTATGATCAAATTTACAATATGTTATTTCATCACAATAACAAATACTGAAATTTGTTTCATACAAAATCATACATAAGGAAACTGTTCTTATTTTCAGCAGTAAATATTTACCATATGCTACAACCTTGTGTACATCTGCTACATTCTGTACTAGAAATGTCAACTAGAGAAAGCCAGGCAATTATAGTTGTCACTCTAAATATTGTCTATGAAGTTGTGATGTATCCACTTCTGGTTTAATATCAAATGTCTTCAGAATTTACTTATGGTGATTGTAGTGAGCCATTGATACCCATTAACTCGCGATAGTTCATCTACCAATCATCCTCAAAATGCTTTTAAGGGAAGGTTGATCTCCAACTCATTTTCCAAAAGGTACAGGTAAAACACATATACTACAAGTGAGAAACCTTTTAACTCCAAAATTTCTGTGAAAAATGGCACAGATAAACTGTCAAAGTGCTTCAGGAGGGGCACACACCATGTTCAAAGAGCTGCACCTTGCCCCTCAAAGGCCATGTGACTCAATAGATTTAATACTTCGAACTTCTATAGAGTGGACTAAGTCTGTTTTGACATCTTTCTACACTCGTCCATAATCTTTTGAAGAGCTATTTTTGCCTCTTCCAATGTCTCCACCTCATGGACACCTACAAATGATAGACGTTGGACATTGAACTGCACCCATAAGAAAGAGATCTTTACATGATTAAATGCTTCAAAAACCATTCAGCTCATAATCATGAATTTTATAAATCAACTAGAAGCATGCTTCATACTAATAAATCACCTGTGCTCCCTGACGAACACGAATGTCAGTGCCCTTGCTATCAATTGAAATGAAGGCAGCATCATCCACCTCAGTTTCTCTTGATAATAATTCTTTCAATGGCTTTGAAAACATTGCATTCAGTTCCTAGTGAAGCAAAGAAAAACATGTGCTGAGTTGCAGCTTCTCTCTACAAAAGTGAATAAATAATGTATATAAACTGCTAAGATTTAAGTGAAATAGAAACATAGATTTGAGAAAAAAAAGAAACAGGTAAAATTAAAATGAACATGAAGACAAACAAAATGACATTTTGCAAAGATCTATGGTATTCCTCATAGATCGAGAGTAAAACAAGGAAATAACCCAGTGATCTCTAGCTATTATGAAGAGTAGCAAATGAACCTTCAAATTTTGCTCTCCACCATCTACTGCAATTTTGTCAGGCTGTACATTTTCATACTCTTGAACATCAACCCATGCCACAGTCCCAAATCCTCCAATAAAGTAAACATCACTGCACTCAATCCAAAACAGAAATTAAGAATCAGTCATAATCTCCTTTGGTGTATCATGCATATCACAATGTTTTAAGTAATACTTTGGTCCTCAATTGGTTATATTGTAAGAGACTACTAGTTCTACGCTTGCCAAGCCAGTAAGTAGAGCATTAAGTGATGCACATCATTAATTATCTTCTGCTGCACCTGAAGTCCCAATATATGTTTCCTTCAAAGCATAATAATTTTGCAACTGTTGATTTTGTAGTACCAAGCTGAAGCAAATTCATCTATGTGCATATTTAGTCTTTCAAACTCACAACTCAACCTTTAATTCATTACTTACCAATTATAAGTAAAATATACTTCAGAAAATGCAATAAAGCCTTTGTGTTAAATAGTCCTCACGTCTAGTTTACTGTTATATGCTTTTAGCAATGTATAAAAACTGAAAAATTGAACAACAAAAGTTGGTTTCTAATGAACATAAATTAAATTGCATCAATGTTTTGATATATATCATGCATATACAACAGCAATATAAATAAAATGTTGCTTTACGAGATGTCCTTCAAAAGCTAAAATAGCACACTGGGGAGTGAAGGGAACACCTATATAACACGCAATTATATCTTGCTTATGCAACTTGACTACTTATGTTCTCTAGAGCCAGTGGACCATCCAGTTTCTGTTTAATTTGCATTTTAAGTGTCCTGGCAGGACACCCACCTGTTTTTTCCTATCTGAGTCGCACCATAATTTTATGGACAATGTTTAAATAAGCCTTTAGGTAACCGAATCAACTCCCTTTGCCCTAAGGATGGTATCTTCTTTTTGCTTCGTGGACTTTGATTTACGAACCCAATATATATGGTATATAAAATTATATCCATAAAACTTCAGCTTATTAATGCTCAGATGGGCTGTAATTGTTGTAAAACAGTAATGGAAATATGTAGGAAGGACCTGCAATAACAAAACAAACTGCTTGCCTCGATACAGGTACCCAAATCGACACTAGGAAAGGGAAGCCTAGGAAATTTGAATATTAGCTCCTACATTGGTGTTAAATTTTGGAGAAGCAAGGGAAGAAATAGTAATTCTACCATAAAGGAGCTTGTTGACAAGATAGAGTTAACAACACATTTTTGAGAGAAAAAATTAAAGCATTTCCCCAATACTGTAACAAACTAACCAATGCAGTAGCAAATTTGGGACAAACTAATGAGAGAATATTTAAGGGTCAATGGATTTGAGGAACATATGCAATCATCAAGTAAATGACGGCGCTAAATAAGTACAAGTGCCATAAGCTTATACACCCCCATAAAAACATCTTCAATGATAGAAAATAAGCTTGCACATGCAATTGTTGCAGTGATTAATATGCAATAACATTAGAATGTGTTGAAAAGTGTATAAATAAATCTTATCAGGGCACCACAGGCAGTGTGAGTCTGTAGCCTGGGTTGGGTAAAACTGAACTTTATGGGTCAGTGGAAGACAACCCAAGGGTGCATCTCATAGAATAGTGAATGATCCCTTCTTGCCTCTTCTCTTGGCATTGCCAGTACCACCAATAATGATGTCAAAGAAATTGTCTCAAGTCTGGATCTTCGTAGTGTTTTACAAACAAATTTCAAAACTATTTTTTATTTTTTATTGATGACAACTCCAAGGTCATAAAGTATGTTAACCATGTTTGCCAGAAACCATGGACAAATCCAGACCAATCTGGCCCCATCCAAGCCACTCAGCCAAGGGATGTCCAAGATGTACCCAAGCAGAATGGCCAGGCCTGGACAGCACCCTGGGTAATCCTGAGGAAAACCCACAAAGTTCCAAAAGAATGCATTTTGTAAATTATCAGCAGTGTTCCGAATTTTGTGTTCAAATTTATACGCTTTTAAAAAAGAAAAATCCTAATCGTGATTATTTTTATGCACGTGCACACTCATATACATATATACTCGGTGGAACCCATTCTTACTGAACCCAGGAAAGAGAAAAAAGATCAGCAAACCTATGAACTCGAAAGCTGAACTCAAACCAGTGACAGATTATAACTAACAAAGTGCTATATACACACGTGTCATATTGGAGTCTGGACCCTCCAAATAATGCAAGCAAGGCCTTTTCCATGTTTAATCAATTCCCAGTCATTCATTTTGGTCACTGCTACCATAAAGCAAATAATACTGTGGATTTTCTTGCAAATAATGGATTAGTTTTTGTCCCGAGTTAGAAACTTGTGAAGTTATACCTCACGGCATCCATTGAGATATAAATCTCCCCATTTTAGATGAATTGATTTATCAAGAGGGGGGCCCTCTTAACTATGAAATTTATGGTAAAGTTGATTGATTTTCAACTATTAAAACAGTTAATTGAGAAAACTTTACATAATATATAACTAGTAGCTTTATCAATTGGGCAGTGGTATCCTGGTGACTTGTTATTGCAGAAAGATTTTTAACAGAAGTGGAAAACATAAAAGCTCTAACTGGGCAGAGGACACACTAATTCCACTGGCTATTCTGAATTGGACATTGTATGAGCATTTTCTAAATTAATTCACCCAATAAGAAAAGGCAAGCTTAGTGAAAATTGAGAAAAACCAAACTTTAAAATATGCACTAACAGCAGGCATGCAGATTATAATAAGTAGATCTGGCCAAAATTTCAGCTAATAAAAACAAAAGAGAGAAAGAAGTCTGCAGTTTTTGAGATTTGGTTTTGACTGAAAAATTGCTTTGAAAAAATAACACTTAAACTGGAAAATGGATTTTAGTGGGGAAAAGACAAGCACAAAACACGAACTAAAGAATCCAAAAGCTGCCATACCAACATCTAGTTACACTAAAGATTGTCCCTTTGCTTTAGCCTTTGACAGCTCCAGCTTCTTAAATGGCTTGAACTATTGAGGTAATTAAGTGATTTAAAAAGCTGCAAGCTGCAAATAAAATCTGTCTTCATCCACTGTTCCTTAACAGCCTAAAAGCCTTGTTTAACTGCTGCAAACCATTCATAGCTTTTTCTTCGATCAACACGGTGAAAAAATGTTTAGATAAAAAGTTTTATCATATGTTAGCTCTCAACTAACTCCAATTGTTGAATTGTCCTCTACATGTAATTCTCCTTCAATCAACACCAAATGGATCCCATGCAAAATCAACTGAAAGACAGTATAATAAATTTTTTATTGTTGCTGATGACTACTTCCAGCTCAGATTGCATTTTGATGGGGGAGTGTTTCCAAATCTCTTCATCCCATTCATTTTACAATAAACTAATAAAAGACTAAAAGGGTCATCAACGTACAAACAGATTTTAGCAGTAAAGGTGGTTCAAAATTCAGCAGCTTCTGTATTCCTCCCTTCATTTTACTGCATCAGTCCATTGCTTGGCCCAATAAAGCTTGTGTATCCTTCAAAGTTTGTTTTCTTCTGTGGGCAATATAACTTGAGTAAATGTTCATGTCACTTATTCCAAGTGCAAACAGGTTTTTATTGGTCATCTCACAAACTGACTCCAAGATTTTGCTTGCATGATCTTCCCCGGCTGTTATTTTTGTTGTGTCTTTATTTATGCTGCCCTCAACGCCTATTAATAATTTTTCAAACGACCCAACAAATTCCTTTTCATGCCTCAGCTTGTGAATAGCTACTAATTCCTGACACTACCTCCTAACCTGATTGTATGACACCTTTTATTGGCATACCTTCTTCTAAATGTGGAAACCCTTGCTTTGTGCCTTTACAACTTGCATTTTCAGGTTTGATATTTTCTGGTCTCTCTTTACAACAATATCAAAGACCTTATTCAACTCTTCAATTCCTTTCTGCTGCACTTTTAGCAAGGCCGCCTCATTGCTATGATCAACCTTCAGGTTTTCTATTTCCTTATTAGCTTCTATTAAATCTCTTCAGCTTTAAGATAACTATCAAGAGCTACCTTTTATGTTTCTTTTAAACCTCTAACCTTGTCTTCTGGACAGGCTGGGTCATAGTCCATCTGGAATACTTGTGCCTTGTAGTCTCTAAGCTGCATCTGGTTTTCTGACTTATTCACTTGAGGCACAAAGTAGGAATATTAATTATGTTATTTCCCCACTAATGAGACAGAATTCATATGGTTGTAGATTCACATGAAAAAAGTGGTGCAGATATGTCTGTCTATTCTGCTTATTTCTGTGTCCTCTGAGCCATATAATACTTAATAAAGTTCCTGATGTCCACAAGTAACCAAACATGGGATTCCTGTGGAGGGGGTCTGGAAATGGATTGAATGGAGATGAAAAGAAGTACACTCCAGCAAAAGTGATCGTGGCTGTGATAGTTGAAGAGGGGGATGCTTGCATACTCTCCACTATGTGCTTTGCAATAGTAACTTGTATGGTTGACAAGGAAGCTTGGATCGTTTGAGCAAATTGTGGGAACCCAGACGAGGAAATTTAGGGAGAACACAAATGGGCATCAGGGTGATGGTAGTGGAAGAGACAATGGGGGAGCAATAAACATTTCAAGTAGAAGCAGAAATGGTAGCAGCAGATGCAAAAGACCGTGCTGGAAGGGGCTTGAATAACAGATGAAGGCTCATGAGTGATCCATAAACTCTCAAACCTCGATGTAGAATTCACTAGAACATGAATTGTAATATTATTCTACTTCCCTATATAAATGACAGTTATCAAGAGGACTAAACGTTGCTCAAAACAGACAATTTAAAGACTTAAAATGAAAGAATATCACAATGATCACAAAGCAATTTATCCTAAAACCCCCCTAAGAGGAAAAACCATCTTGATAGCAGCAAAACCTTGACTACCTTATTCTCATTAATCTCAAGAACAAGGAACAAAAGTATATGCAACTCAGAAATGCTCCTATCATATTTGAATATTCCTATATTGATTTTCAGAATTTTGAATGAGTCATTGTGCAGCAAAAGGTGCCAGATCTGAATTATAGAGGTCAATAACAGTCAACCCTAGCTAAACACCACATTGGAAGAGAGAAATTCAATCATTCTGGATATTGGACCAATCATACCAGCTGCTGGTTACATTATTTCAGTCATCCAACATAACGACCAGCCTATTGGAGTGGAGAGCCATCATTTGTAGGAAGTTATTAATCAAATTTGGGCATTTTGCATGTGTTTCCGGGCCTATTCTGAGCTGCAATCCACATCTACAGAAATATAAATTAGGGCAACATCATGTCAAGGGTGGGTCTAGCTACATTTATTGTTGATCCATACTTGCCATCAGAAAACCTACATGTTTCCAGCCTAGCACAATCCTCCGGAACAGTCAAGTTGACATTAAAATGCTGTTCCCTCCTAGCACTGCCATTGGGAGGATACATCTGACTTGTTTCTGTTTCAACTCTATTATCGACATCATTTCCAGCTGATTAAATTTCTTTCTAGCATTCTAGAGCCAGCCATACATCTCCAAACAGCAGCCATAGCAGTCGTCAACCTCTGTTTGTTGTTCACAATCATTGTAATGTCTGATCTATATATAACTAGCATCTTTACAGCGGGGTACAAGATTCTACAAGTGCAAAATTATCTTATAAATTCTGTTTTTTTCTTTCAAGCATCTACATTCATTATTTTCAGGGGCTATACTGTTCAAATAAATCATTTTGGAAGATTATTTGGCTGCCTTAATTCAGAATTGGCTTCATCTAACATTCAAGGGTTTCTATGACATAAATCAGCAAAGTTTGATGTTGTTCATCCCAATTGTTGTTTTATATCAGTAATTTAAGAGTCTTGAAAAGTGTGGTCAAAATTTGCACTTGCCATTTGGACTCATTCCCTCTCAAAAATATTGGAATTTTAAATAAAATACAAAAGGGGACATTACACTAATCTTTGACAATAAAGACATTGATTTAAACTTTCTTTATTTGCTTGAATAATATTGAAATAACACTATTTAAGCATTTCTGGTTAAAACTCTCTCTGGAATAGAAGTACATTAAAGCATTTATTTTTTTAACTCTTTTTGCCAAATGAACAATGTGGGGGGGGGGGGGGGGGGGGCACAAGGTTTGAAATCGTGTATATGGACGATACATGGGAAAAGATTCGGCATTGAAATTCCTGATTAAATATGTTTAAAATTTTATATATTAAATCATAAATATTAAAATATACAAAAATTATAAATCTAATATTTAATTTAAGTTATTTAATATTCATCACATAAACATCTGAGATAGTGGCTCAAATGATTCTAAGCCTTTGGATATTGATAGCTAGAATGAGGCTTAGTTTCATAGGTTCTGTCTGTAGCCTGTTATATTTTGATGTTTGAGACTTCTAGATACATGTTTGAAACATTTTGATTTGGATATGTATATTGATAGACCATGGTTTTGATGTTTGAGACTATTATTATAAAGCTCTTATACTGATTTATACTGCTGCTATTATCATTTATGTTGTTATACTACTGTTGTAACTCGTGAATCGGTGATTTATTTGCATATTGTCTTGTTGTTATCAATTATTGACATATCTCTCTCTCTTTCTCTCTATCTATAATATCTTAATATATTTTGAAAAATTTACACACATATTTTAATTTTGTATACTGTCGTCCCCTGCCGTCCCCTATTTTTTGCTCTTTAGGAAACGTCCTGGAACCACGTTCTCTGCTATCCCCCTGTCCCCGTCCCCGAAACACCATGGAACATAGAAAATTACTCACAGTTCACTCGCATACAAATGCAGGTGCGTAATTGCATACGCACAAACAAATTTTATTTCCTTAATGTTTTTGTATACATGTATTCCTCTGTCTTTAACAACACTTCTATCATTTATGCATGAAAAATACCCTTTCAAAGACTCTTGTTGATAATGTTTTCATTGTGTTCAAGTTGAAGATGCCTTAAAATGCTTTCAGCACTAGATAAAAATAAACCATCAATGAACTTTTTGTACATATCATTCTACTCAAGGTGCGTAGTCTTTATCATGCCATCTCTTCTAGAACAAAATCAAAGAAACTAATCAGCAAATTTTAACAAACTACGCCTTATTGCTCCTCACAAATGTATTTGAACACTCATTTTGATGCTAGCATAAATCATACATTAAAAGATGGAAAAATAACTTGGAAAACATAAAGCAATTAAAATGAAGAGGGAAGGAGCCAAAAACAAAACATTTCAAGTGTATTTTAATCTAATGTTTCCTTAAAATGTATTCAAAACGAAACATAAAGACTATAATCAATATACAAAAGCCTTACAAGGTCTCCAAAAGAATTGCTTTATGATTTGAAACTAAAACAAAAGCTAAGAGAAGCAATATTGAGGCAAACCTGATCGACTCCATCCTATAGTAATAAAAGTTGCCCCACTGTTGAGATGCCCCTTGTTGGTGTTTTGCAATGTAATATGCATGGGCCCAATCCTATGAAAGCAAAGCATAAAGATAGCATAAATCTAACAAGCTTCCATAATTTAGATGCAATAACATGTACATTGAACACTCAGAAATGTATAAGTGTGCTGTCATGCACATGTGGAGCTGCACGTAGGACTTAATTTTGTTATGCAATAGCTTCCTGCATTCGCAAACACCGTCAGAACCAAGGCAAGGATGGTGGTTTCCTTGCTATATTGCAAAAGTGCCTGACTAACTGCTAATTGCCACCTATTCTACACATCACTATACTCTTACTGATTAATAATGCAATATGAAACGTGTTGTTCAAGAACAAAGTAAAAACTATAACTAATTCTCTTGCACAATGCAACTTATAAAGTTGGATGAGAAGTAGATTTTCAAAATAAAACTTCAGCATTAAAACAGTGAGTATCAACTTTTAAATGCATACAATTAATAATCTCCTCATTGAATAATAAAATAAATATTCATAGTCACAACTTTGCTAAACGTATTCCCTATAAGTCTCATTGAAAAAAATAAGCTGCAGTCAGTCATCGTCATTATTCATTACTGTTGTCAGTTGCTGATGAATTCTAAGTGTTTACACAGCTATCTGAAGCGTTCTTGATCCAAATGGAATATATGATTAACAGAATCATTATTCAGTAATTTGAAATCCAGTTGATGTAAGTGTAAATGCTTGTTTCAATTTTAAAATCTACCTGGACATTACAATTTAGGCCATTTCAGAAGATAAATAATTTCCTTAGTTGGTTTATTGGAATGTTTACCTAGGGTTGTTTCTAAGGTTAAAACCAGAGAAGCAATAATCTGCAAAAAACCACAATTAATCACGAATCATGGAGCCAGTTGATTCTTTCCCTAAAAAAATCCTGATACATGAAAAAACTGTTGACCCAAATTTTTCAATGCCTTTTTGCATTTAAATCGCATTAAAATCAAGTTAAAATCCCTAAAAGCGGAAAAAACGTGAAAAAATCATTGCAAAAACCCATGAAACCCTAGAAAAACTCACAAAGTTACTGAGTCACTCAGAAAGAGAGGCGATTCTAGAACGGAATCAAAGCCAATGTGGAATCGGTGTGGAAGCAGTTTATTATTTTCTCCCTTAATTTTCTTTCCAATCTTTGGAAAACCCTCAACAAAGGAGCAGGAGGAGCCATGGCGGTCATTAACTGAATTTGGAAGGGCCTCAATCATCCTAAATCGTAGTTGGCATGTGAGATAGTGTCGAAGTAGTTGATTAAACTTCTCTAAATTGTGGCTTCGATATGACCCAAACTCTCTGAACAGCCCGCCCCATGGATTCTGATACAACAAAGTATATAATTAAAATTATACACTAATTTTAATTTATAACTATTATACACAATTATAGATGGCACTTTGACAAGAAAGGAGTGGACCCCTATAGTTTCTAATTAATATAATGTACTTTTAAAATTAAATTATTATTGACTATTAATATATATATATATATTTGAAATATAATTAATATATTTAATTTTATTATTAACATCTGTCTCTGTTGGCTAAATATTTTGCAAGTCACTAAGACTACAACTTGCAAAATGTGTGTTTTAGGCAGCAATGTGTGAGATTACTCTCTCCTCTCAGCAATAGGGGAGGCTCCCTTCTTACCACAGGTGGCTTCAAGTAGAACTGAACTGTAACACATACAGTTCCCCTCGCAACAGTAATACCGGTGGCTCGATGATTGACTTAAGAACAATCAACCGAGACAGCAATGAATTTATCTAAAGATGAAATGATACAAGAGCTCAAAGTCTCTTGTCCTCACTCCAAATAAGTACTCTATTTATCTAATTTCAAATACTGAAGCCCAAAGTCTTCAGTCCTTGGAGTATTACAGCCACTACTCTCTATAGTAACCCCGATCTCCTGAAGCACAAAGTCTTCAGAAAACTTAGATTAAAGATGCTCCAATGAAATAAACAAGTTAACTATTCAATCTGAACCAGGATCAATGAATGCAACATAAGAATACATCCATTAATGTTCAAGACAACAACACAAAGTCTGTTAATCTCTATTCCTTTATTCAAATGCTTAACTCTTTTACAATGAAACAAAAAGTCTTCAGAATATTAGAGCTTTGCCTATAGTTTACTTGCACACAACAAAAGATGAATATTTACAATGAACCCCCTCTCTTATATAGGAAAAGAGGAGAGAGAAAAGTGGAGAAGAAAGGGGAAACCCTCAACCACTTTGACTTATTCTATCCTTATCTCTAACTAACTAACTTTGAACTATTCAAAGTTTATCAACAACTAACTAACTTTGACTTATTCAATGTTGTAGGACCTAATGTCCTTGCAGCATGATTACATGAGACTATGTTACATATTTTCGTGTAATCTGTCAAAGATTCTACACTTTTACAAAATGCATAATGAAAGCATCTAAGTGTCTGACAAGACACAACATCTATTTGCATCATCCTTTGTCGGTCTTTATGTTGCTACAGGATGTCCGATGATTGATGTGCTCTGGTTTGGTGAAAGCATCTTGAACCGAAAGCATCTCTAACCAGAACATGAGTCTGTATATCGCTCTGCATCATAATGGTGATCATTGAGAGACATCTTTGTGTCTTTCTAGTTCAGTTTTGAAAGCATTTTATGCCTGGAATCATTTCACACTTTCAACTTCTTTGTCTGGCTTCATCATATGATTGCTCTCGCTTTGTATCCTTGTGCCATGGGAAGAACATAAGAAGATCTTTCTTCAACTTGCAACCGTATGGAAAGTACTTTGCTTCTTGCAACACGACTCTTCATTATTTGAGGAGAACATGCACCTCATGAAAGGTCATAAAAGGACACAAGAAGGTGAGCTTTTTTATGGTTTTGCATATTGGAAAACTGGACTTCTTCTTTGATATGTAAGTATGAACATTATGAAAGAAGTGGGTTTTTTAATCCATAATGCATATAGGGAAGAACTTAGTATTTTGGAGGTATTGCATGTATGCAGACAGCAAGCTTGGAGTTTTGATATATGGAAGGTGTATATGGGTAAGTGTTCAATATGCAAGGTGGGAGTTTTTAGGATCATTTGCAGCTCATGAACGGACATGCTATGTGCATGGTGGGCTTTTTGGAAGCAAATGCATATGAAGATGAACGTGAAAAGTGGGCTTTTGGCTACTTTTTATATTGGAAGTCTCGCATTTGTCTTTTCATCATATGAAAAGGTGAGCTTTTTGTTGCATCTTGCATATGGTCAGCACCTTGCATCGTTTCTCCTTCATTTTGGAAAGTCACCACCAAGAACGGGGTTTTTA
Source organism: Thuja plicata (assembly GCA_018584345.1). Classification (NCBI taxonomy): domain Eukaryota; kingdom Viridiplantae; phylum Streptophyta; class Pinopsida; order Cupressales; family Cupressaceae; genus Thuja; species Thuja plicata. The sequence continues at coordinate 569,861 of MU226568.1, read as the reverse complement.
ATCCCGACTGCATATGAGGATAAATGACATCCTCATATGAAACTTAGAAGAAAATGGAAGAAGAAGACGGAAATGTAAAGACAAAAAGAACATGAAACGAAAATGCAAAGAAGAAACAAGAAAGTATACCTTCTCTTTAAATGCAAAGGGGAAGAACTACAAACTTTTTACTCAAGCAAGAGAAATAAAATTCTGAAAATGATGATTTCGAATTTTAGCTTGAGAGGAGAAGAGAAGGGATAAATAGACAAATAAATTTGACAAATTCTTTATGCAAATTCATGAGTGACAAAAAGAAATGCCAAATGTCTATTTTTCATTCAAGATTTGCATAAAATCAGCATGCAGAGGAAAAGTTCAACCATACGTGCCCTACTGATTTCAATCTCTTGCTCATTCAATACATTCAATGACTCAAATGCATTTCAAAATTGAAAAGTAAGCAAAACGTTTTTGAAAACTAAGTGCAAACTTACCTTAACTGCAGTAATTTATGGCATGTATTGAATAGGGAAGAAAGAGTCAAAGTTTTGGATGACACCACAGCAAACAACTCCAGCTAAAACAGCACCAATTGGTGGATGCAAATGGTTGAAAAGACTCCAACATGCTCTTGCTGGTAAGAAAACGCAGCTTGTGGTGGATGAGTTCAACGTTTTAATGAAAATGTTTATGTATTTCCAATGAAAAACACCACCATGTTTAATCGTAATAACTCAAAAGACTATCGGATGTTTTCCTTTGGCTTTGACTAATGCCCAATAACCATTGGTTTTTGTGGTTTTAAACAAAAGAAAATACATGCTGTGCGATATGTATTTTGAAAGCATATGCTAAATTTAATACATATGCTAAAGTATTTACAAACAACGCTTTAGTCTTTACGTGAACACGGGCTGGGCATGTAAATTAATATGTATTTCAAATATAAATCAACGCCATGTAACATAAGTTATATGCCATGTCAATAGGAAATGACGCCTTAGGATGAGAAAAGAACCGCAGGTCTTCTTAATACATTTTAACTTGCTTATAACATATGCTAATTTATCAAAAATCAACACTATGTTGTATATAAGCCGCGAGCCTAAGGAAGGGAAAAACATATATCCGTACTTTGGAATAAGATATGTTTTTTAATTAAAAACCCACGCTTAGTCACTTAAACAATCACGGGTTTTTAATAAGCCTTAGACATATGCGAAATGCAATGGAATAATCATGCGTTTTAAACCAAAAAGAACGCCATGTTATCAATAGCATAAGCTATGGTTTTTAGACGAGCTCTATTACACATGACATATTTAAAAACCATATGCTCAAGCTATGACTTGAACATACTCCCAGCCGCGGTTTCCTTTAAAACTCATAAAAGTTTTAATTAAAACGTTATGTTATGTTAGAAGATTGAAAATCGACGCCTTAAGGGATAGAAACATATCGTTTTCTTTGCATATATTAAAAATATTTTACTTAAAAGTAATATAGTTATATTTTTTTAAAAACTAATGCTTATTTCAATAAGTCATAATATATATATATATATTCCGAAAAATATATTACGTCACTAAATCTTAAAATCGTACTACCATATGTTATTAAAAACATATGTTTCTACGTTTTTAAATTCAATTCCTTTTTAGAGTTTTGAATAAAACATTATTTTTTAGAATATATGCAAAGTAGATCATCATTAAAATGGAAATTCAATATTTATAAATAAATTTTAAATTTATTTATAAATTTCATCTTTTCGTCGTCATTTGATAAAATAGAGAAAACAATCGATAATTTTAAATGCGACTTTAAAACTTTAATGATCTAATATGATGTAGAATCATGCTATCATTAAAATTTCAAAGCAAAACTCCGCAGAATGCGAAATTCTGGAATAGAATTTAAAATCTATTTCACATTTAAAATAAGTTTTCGTTCTATGCACCTGACAAGAAAAAGCTCATTCTTTTGACAATCTGAGAAAGACACGCCAACTGCCCGAAAACAAACTGGAAGACAATGGATACAAAACTACGACCAGAACAGGAGCAAAGACAAGACGCAAAGCAAAGCAAAACAAAAGAAGGACAAAAAGACTGGATGCCTGCAAGAAATAAAATTGAACAAGAACCAAGGGATAACTGATCCTGTCGCATAGAACTCCTTACAAAACATTAACGCCCTTAGAGAAAACTCCTACCAAACGTTGAGAATTGCGTAGGGTTGCCCCAATTTTGCAAAGACAAAATTGAGGACAACAATCTCCACCTAAAATTGTAGTTGCAAGCTAAGTATTGCCAAAACTAGTGGCTTGCTAATCTTTTACTTGAACTGACCAAATGCCTTTTATTGAATTTTACTCCATATAAAGGACTTGCCAATTGCCATTATGAAATATAAAGCATTGCAATTGTGGAATATTATTTGAGAAGCTTTCTCAAATATTGGACTACAACTACAAAACTCCTTGCCTCGATTGCAATCAAAGTCTTGGATCACTTCAAAATGGCTTCCACTTTTACTAAATTCCTAACAGTAGCTAGATCGTTGTCTGATCAATTTTGATCTTAGTTACTTCATAGACTTGGCTAATATTTTATCTCAGACTTAGACAACAATTTGGTGACTGCCCTCTTAAGAACTCTGATAAATGCTGATCTCAGTTACTTCATAGACAGCTAATTTTTTATCTCAGACTTTAGACAACTATTTGGTGAAATGCCCTCTTCAAAAGTCTGACAAATATTGATCTCAGTTACTTCGTAGACTTAGCTAACATTTGATCTCAGACAACTATTTGGTGACTGCCCTCTTAAAAAGTTAACTGACTATTTACCAATGTAATCAGCAATATGAATACAAACGACAAAAATCTATTTGCTACAATTCAAGGGTTAAGCTCCAGTATTTGCTCTTTATATCTCTATGCTATGTAAATGCCCTTAAGTTTTGAAAAATAGTCTCTTTTTCTACAAAAAGAAATTTGGAAATCCGATTTTTTCTAGATCATTTCCCGATTTTTTTCCAAAAATCTTATACTTTTGGTTTGCATATTTTTCCCTTAAACGATTTTTTCTGCTATAGTTTAAAACATAGTTACAAGACTTGGCTGGACTCACCTAGGCTCGGCGAATCTAGAGGCAAGCCAACCATGCCGAGGCTAGGCGAGCTGACCTTGCCAAAGCCAGGCAACCCGAGACTCAGTTCTTGCAAGTTTGCAAGACTCACCAAAATCAGCTAGGATAAAAAATTAAAAAATTAAAAAATAAATTATGGGGGGNAGCGGGGGGGAGGTGGTGGTGGGTGTAAAAAGGATGAAATAACAAAATAATCAAGTGTTTATCTGATATTTTATTTACTTTTTTTTTTATAAAAACTTAGAACCTTCCAATGCTTGTTTGGATTTTGACATGCCCATGTAGGATTCTCCCCATTTTTGTGTTCAAGTCAGCCTCATTCTCTTCACCAGAATATATACATGAAATATAACATTTAAGCATAAGTCACGATACTTAAAGTTATATTTCGTGTATATATTGGCAAGATGTTTGAAAGTGGTCATAGAGCTCTACAAGTTCTAATGCAGATTCTAGGTTTTAGAAGATCTTATAAATTTTCAGACTTTATCATATTTCAGTAATCAGTAGGCTCTCTCTCTCTCTCTCTCTCACACACACACACACACACACCTATAAGGGGTGCTACCCTCAACCTCATTTTGGTGTTGCCCCCATCAAACTATAAGTCTAAGCAAGTAATAGGCCAATGATGAATTATGATCATAAAATCTATAGAGTACATATCCCTTGTTGAAAATCTTTACATCTTCTTAGTCAAAGCCATAATCAAGGATCATCTTGTCACTGAGCTTGAAATTGAGAGACAAGCAGATATCTATTTGATGAGACTATTGTGTCTTTAAGGTTTATTTAGTAAATGGTGCATGAAACAAGTTTTAAATCCTTAAAAATCTCTTAATTTCTTGGGTTTTTCAATTTGCTGAGTTTTTGCCAAATCTGCATCCAAGTCAAAAATCAGCTTGCTGAGTCTGAGCAGAGTCCAAGTCTTCTAACACTGGTTTAAATATCCAAATCTTCTCCCTAGCAGTGTTATTCAGGTTTGAGCACAAAACCATTCTGTGTGGCGAAACCAAGTCAAATTTTGGAAATATCGTAGGTTATTGGTAACCATTAAAGAACAGTTTCTTCCACATGCAACAATACCAATGCAGGAAACACAAACCAAGGAAAAGCTTATTGTTAAACCATAAGAAACGCCATAAAGAAGGCCCTAATGATAAAAAGTTAATCTCAATAACTGAAGGCACCAACTCCAAGAACTAGATTACCAAGTACTTTGTTAATCTCAGCAACCTTTTTTCATAAACTCAACATTTAGGTCTATACAATGATACATATCCTCAAATTTGTAAAAACTACAATACCACTAAAATGTAAACGATGAGAGAAAAAACACAGTAGCTTGACAGTTCAATGGAGCTCAGGTACATGTGAGACACAATGGAATGAATGCATCACCATTTCTATCTGCGCCAATGCCCTAAATTTCAAAAAGTCTTATGTCTCCATATTAAAAGGTAGCAACAAGAATATAGATATTAAGCCACAAAAAATACAGTCACCACAGTTATATATAAACACAATGATGCAAAATCATCACACAGAAGACTAATTCATCCCGCATATTCAAGTGACAGAGGCATCCAAAAAAATTCTCTTTAAAACTTAATTCCTTGAACTCACGACATTTTGTTAAGGCTGTTAAAAGATGCAGTGGGGCTTACTTCAAAAGGCCCCAGAGGAGCATAAGAAATGCAGAATCAACTCTTGATCCACAGTTTTGCATGCCTTGAAGAAGGTAATAATGATTTAGAGTCCCTCTGATCAGAAAACTGGAGAAGGTGGAGACAGATTTGCAGTTGATAGCATAAAAGATTGATGATATAGAAAGCTTACATAGGCTTTAGTACTGGCTATTGTCTACAGACCTTTCTGCCAAAAATTCTTGAGGACTGTTGATCATATTTGGATCGACTACAAATAAAAGTATTATGTGGATTAAAGTCAATTAAGGTTTTAATACCTAAGGTCCTAAACAGAATCCAGAGGATGACAGTATGCCATAGATCAAGTCTTAATTGCCTTCTGGGATTGAATTCCAATGATTTTATGTCAATGAAAGTTTAAAAGCCTTCAAAGAACTGAAATGATTTATGAACCATTGAATTAACTTAGATCAGCAATCAAGACAACCTTTTATGACTTGTAAATATGTACAAAGTTGTGAGCTCACCCAAGATTAGAGCAACAATAAGAAAATGAACAAAGGTTCTCAAGTCTAACAGACAACACATGAAGTCTTTTGAAGGCTTTGCTGCTGATTTTTAAGTACTTGCCTTTATAGCCCAAAAAAAACTAGAGAACTATTGATCCAATTTGAATGAACAGTAGAAAATTTCTGACATAGATTAACGTCCACAAAAGCTTTTAGGGATAAAAAATAATAACAAACTCAGTGGCCATTTGATCAATCAATTCTTCAGTGATGACTGTTAAGGCACTTTGAGCCTTAGCTAATTAAAATTCCGAAGATTTTAAGTCACTGAAACAGCTTGTGTGTTGGATAGCAATACAATCAGTTCAGTTCGGAGAAATTGAGAGAAGTCACAGTTGCAACTATATTATGGAGAAGTGTGTTTACACTGGCTCATAGAGGAATAAGTGTTAAAAAGAGGAAGATTAGTTCAAGAAACATGATTTGCAGATCTTGTTGAGATGATGACAGTTATGAATCCAGATTGGATGCTACGGAAGCACATCAACATTATAGAAAGAGTAAAGAAAGGGATGACGAGGAATAACATGTGACCCAGCCGCTAAAATCTAGAGAAACTGTACACCTGAATGTTGTAATAGATAATAGGTAACCAAAAGCATCCTAATGAGGTTTAGGTTGTTCTTCTCAAATATGCAATAGTTAAGTCTTGTTTGTTTAATGTCGCTCTTTGAACATCCTAGTTATTTGACGAACCAAAGGGAGGCAGCATTGATTCCAAATCCTTCAACCATAAGGACCCTTTGAACTTGGGTATCATGGATGAGGATACCAATAAATAGAGGATCATCAGCTCAAAAAGAAGATTTCATCTTTAACCACAACATCTAAAAGAAAATCTATCGAATTGTGTATGGTAGCAGAAGTTGTGTCAATGGCGAGGCTACTGGTTGATTGTTGAGATTGTGTATATTACTTAAATGATGGATTTTGGTTCAACTTCTAATGCTAAAAGCTATTGAAGAATGGATTTATGGAGGGTATAGGTAAAGCATGAGCTGAAAGAAAAGCATTTTACAAGGCATTGTGTTGAGCTATACTGAAGAAATTCCATAGTGAGGGCTTTTGGCATGTATCGTTTATGTATCAGGGTCAGTAGTTGGTAGTGTTACAATGTGAGTGGTTGGTTATATGTCAATAGTTGCTTGGATTATGTTTGTGAGGGTTGGTTGATAGAGTAGTTGAAGTAGACTGCTTTTTATATTCAGATACAGGAGTGGCAGATGAGGCGCTTATAGTATCTTTAGATTCCCCATTTACTATGAGATTCAGAAGATATTAATACCTTGACAATGACTCAGTAAACCATCTCTTCACAATATTCAGATATCCAGACCAACTACGTTTAATACTTTATCTTCAAGAAGCCATCACACTTTGGCACAAATCCTTACATGAGTTCTCTTGAGATTTTAAAGCCTCCAAGTTGATCAACTCCTTATTCCAACACATATAAGAGACTCACAACTCTAAACAAATTTTGGATAATACTGCTTTTATAGACATAGATAGAGTTGTGAGACAGTGTCTCTCATAGCTTTTGCCTTGACATGTTCCTCCTTGGCATCATGGTCATATTTCTTGCTAATGGCACAATCCAGCCTCTTCTCATTGGTATAAAGCTACTACTCTCTAGCCAACCCCCAGCCATAGAGGTAGATGCATAGTAGGAGCTATTTCACTAATACAAGGGTTACTTCAACATTGGATGTCAGATGTGATCCTTGCAAGAGTACCCTACTTGACCTCCCAGCCCTAGGCACTCCCCAATGAGCATTATCAAAACTTATATTAGTACCTTCACGATGATCAATAATGTCACTAATGACTTCACAATTTCTAGTCTAGACAATGATACTTGATGATCTCCAGTTATCTTCGAGGTTCTCTTTGGACTTTTGTTCCCCCTACTTGGCTATATGTAAAGTTTCTTGACCAATTTCATGGGTGGTTCCTTTTTTTGTTTAAATTTCTTTTATTCTTCCCATTTTGGGGACTTTCTAGGTTGCTCTTCCTAGAACTTTATATTGTAAAAATCTTTAGTATTGATTCCCACTGACTTACTTTTGGTCATCCGTGGACATTAATATAATTTCTTTCTTCTTTCTATTCAATAGATGTTATTTTCAAGGAACTTAAAACTTTTATCCATGGAATAATAGCTAATAAAACCAAGTTAAAAGATGCATTTTGAATACAAAGTGGAGCAAGAAAATAAATCTATAAATGAACAAGCTAGTGAACATGGCAGTGTAGATGGAGAGGAAGAGTGCTAGGAAGGATCATCAAGGGTGGACTATGCAAAAGAGCAAAATTTTGATAAAACAAGGCCACCAACAACTATGATAAAGCCTACAAGGCAGTGGAAATTACCTGAAGAGTATAATCCACCAAACTTCCATTTTTTGTAAGGGAACCAAGGTCTATAGAAGTTCTTTTCTAGGGAAGCCAAGCCTTGGAAGAATTACATAAAAGAGGAGATTATGGCTTTGTAGTAGGATAAGATTGGAAACTTGGTTGATCCAGAAAAGGGAAAAAACCAATTGACTGCAAATGGATGTATAAGAAAACATTGAGCATGAATGGTACATTGGAAATGTACTAAAGCAATGTTGGTGGCCAAAGGGTATGCCCAGATTGAGGGAATAGACTTCACTAAGATATTTTTCCCATAGCTATGTTGAACTCTTTTAAAATGCTAATATCTATTGCTACAGAATGTAATTTTCAAGTAAAACAAATGGATGTTAAGAATGATTCTTCCACAAAGATTTAGAGGAAAAAAATTTAAAATGTGATGGGCTTCCTGGTTGTGACCTTTTTTTTTTGTGTTTTTGCAATTATGAAAAATAGATAATGGATCCAATTCCACACATGAGCTAATAACAGCAATTTAAATGAACAAGTCAACTTTGTTGCAACACTGTTCTAGAACAACATTCAGATATACAGCTAAATATATAGCTCAAACTTCAAAGTTATGATAAAGTTATTTCTGCAAATGCTTAGACAAAGTTTACAATGGAATTATGAAGCATATTAAATCGTTGAACACAATGCAATGCATACCCAAATCGCTGTCATGGACTCCAATAGGCCTGGTAGGGCTACCATCTAACATGTACGAGAATCTTGATATTACTTCCGGCCTGGTACAACACTGTTCCTGAGATGTCAGTTCTGGGTCCAAATGAGCATTTTATGAATAAATTTGGGAGATTAAAATATTTCCTAAGTTGGATTAAATAAAATAATATTAAAGTGAACTTATATAGTCACTTTAATATTATAATAAAATATAATAAGGCCTTTGTACTTCTCCTAGGCAATAAAGTAATAAGTTGTTTTTTAAAAGGGGCCACTTATTATAATGTAAAATAAGCCCTCATGGTTTGATTCCCTAGGAGAGGGCAATAAAGTTGAATTAAGTCATTAAAATAAAGACATCAAAACCCTAGAAAGTTCGAACTAGATGGAGGGAAGAGGAAAAAGATAAAAAGAGAATTTGGGCTTCATTTTGCATTCATTCAAGTTATTATTTTCATCAGCATTTTGGATTTGAGGGCTGGAGCCAGTTGTAGCGGCAAATTAGATTCTTTGAGGGCAAATACCCTTGAAAAAAGTGTAAATTCGACGAAACCCCAGTTTACAGTTGTGGAAGATCTACACAGGGTCTTCAATAGAGCATTATTGGAGCATTCTCAGAAGTGTGTTGCAGATCAGATTTGAGAGCGATACATATTATTTATCAGATTGGCAGACCTGTGTATTGGTGGCAGATTTATATCAGTTCTTTGTCTCCCAGCCTAGCCGTACTTCTCCCAGGCTGCAGTCTAGATTGGTGTGAGGATTTGAAAGGCATCATACAGGCAGAATTTATATCATAAAGTGCAGATTGGTAGGTTTCAGGACAATTCCAAGCAATTACTAAACTGCCATAGCTAGTCGTACCACCTTCAGGCTGTAACTGACTCATTCCAGGGATGACGTCAGCATTAGTAGAGCATTTCAAAGCAAATCAGAATTAGATTGTGGATCCGATTACTCCAAATCAACCAGCAGATGTAAATCAGTGGTGGAGATATTCATTTGCAATCATCTTTCTCGCTGGATAAGTCTGCTACAGCCATACAAACCTGGTACGGTTCTGATAATGTTCAATTGGTTGAAATAAAAACCAGATTTGTCTCATTTTGGTGTTAAATTTATTTGCAGTTATTTAGTTTCAGTCTTTTAGTCATTTCTGGCATCTTGTATTCCATATTATCAAAAAACTCAATAAAAATTAAAAAATATTCAAAAACACAAAAAACCATATATAGCAAAAAAACCAAAAAATTAGACAAACTTCCTAAACGCTAGTCAAAGACAAGAAGTCAAATAAACAATCAGCTATTTGCCTTAGAAATCCAGTTGGGGATCTTTCAGAGAGAACCGTGAAAAGGGGGACATTACAGTCCGCCCTTCCCAAAGATTGTGTGTCCTCAAGCAATGCCAATGCAATCCACAATCAACTAACTAATCCATATTGAAACCAAGAAATGATCCCAGGGTCCCAAGTCAATCTAGGAAAACTGCAGCGCCATCTATTGTAGACACTGTCATGCAAGGTGCCCAAACCAAACACATCCTGCCAATCTCAAGCAAGAAGAGCAATCAAGCACTGCATAAACTCAGTCATCTCCTCAGGAAAATGCTCTTCAAAATGACCAAACTAAAAACCCATAGGAGTAAATTCTGGAATGTCAACATAGGGTGTCACAATCCTATCTATTGTACAATCTGGAAAATGTATATCTGCCTTTGGCCAATCTGAACAGTTTGAGCAATGAATTCTTCCATTTGTTGCTCTTACATGGACCCGCACACGTTCCTCCTGGAAAGAAACAAGTTGCTCTGCCAAAACACGTTGATGCAATTGTGTCTATTGTTTGCAAATTGTCATTTTGGTTATAGTTCAGGCATCCAACAATGCCTTCCCGTCGACTCAAGATTCTCTCCTATCGTGTCTGTTGGTACTCCCGATTTTTTAGTTCGTCTGCTCTATATCCGCTTACGTGTGCAGAAGTCGGTATATATACATAGGCACGGTCTCCTCCAAATGACAAGCTCTTGATGTTCTTATGCAGCAGTATGTGTTTGGAATCTGGATCAAACTATAGTCTTCAACGTTCGTATTTTCTACAACAATCATATTTTGTGTGCGTGTACGTCTTCAGGTGATGCTAGACTTCACCGCTTCTTCCTGTTGTTTTTAGAAAACTGCTCCAGAACATAGGAACCGGTCAGCATCAGAAAGATCCCTAAGACCGAGTTGCTCTGATACCATGTTGTTTGGTGTGCTCGTTTAACCACGGGCAATGAATCAAATCATTGTTGCCCTTCCAACCATAGATGATAAACGACTATCATCTCCCCCGAGCACTTCTTTTCTAATCAATACCAAGAAAGAGATCTTTGATCTTTATAAATATGTGACTGATGACCCTTCACCAAGAGTCATTCCTCTTCACAAGAGGAATGTTGTTTCAAGGAGAGTCGGCCTTGTTGTAAGAGTAACGACTATAAATAATTGTTTATTACAATATTATGTAAATCGAGGGAAGTGATATCTCCTACTGCTAATCAACAAGGAGATTTATTGTATTACAGCCTATTTCATAGATTAATACGAGTGATAACTCTCTTTACTAGTAGGATTGTTTCCAAAAAAGTTTCCCACATAAATCCTTGTCTCCTCTAGATATGGATTGTGCATGATGTCATGTTCTTAAATGATATTTGCTAATTACATTGTAACATCAATACAACTATCATTTGGACCACACAGTCTTAAGGTTTTTGTAATGATCAATTATATCATTCATATTGGGATCAAGTTCCCAACAAACTATTCACCTTTGTTGGAATGGTCTGACCAAGTTCTCAACCAAAGATAGGGATGTTAGTACCAAAATTTGTACTCCACAAACTTTGTTTTTCTCATCAAATTTAAAGTCAATATCCTTGTCATATTGATGCAACCTAAGTTTTCTCCCAGTCTAGTTTCTTCTTGCATGTTGTTCAAGGTTGCCTGTGCCAAACAAAGGATGGAGAAATTCCAAATTATTGGAAACTCAAGTAGAAAAGGGAGGGGAAGAGGAATTCTAACTAATAATAGCTCTATCATTAAAAAGAAAACAACAAAGTGTCAAAGGCTTAACTTGATACTAGATTGGTAAGATGGCTAATTGAACTTCATTCAAATGATACATTGACAAAAAGCAAATGACAAGAATAATGGGGCAAAGCAAGGGCAAAATCATCAAGTTTCAGCTTGCAAGAGGTGTCAATTTGCCAAGGAAATAATGCTTAATAAAGAAACAAATAGTCAAGGGATGTGCTGCACATTTTTGGTGGCTTACCCACATAAGAATTCCACCAAAATGGGAAATACCATTAGAGAATAATGCTAGCCTCAACAAGGAGCAAGAAAAGATAATAGCACACATTTCAAGTGGCTCAAACACTCTAAAACAGTACCCTAAAAGGCAGTAACCTCAATAAAATGCACCAAAGGAGATACAGAACAATTAAGGAAAAATAGCACACTAAAATGCACCAAAGGAGATACAGAACAATTAAGGAAAAATAGCACACATTTCCAATGGCTTAGCCAAGTGAAATTATTTTACCAAGAAGGCAACAAACTAATAAAATCATGACAACACCCAAGTGAAATGGAGCAAATAGATTTTGCACTTTTGCAATTGCTAAATCAGCTCAAAGTCACAACAAGGTTGGCAAACATATTATAAAATCCCACCATGTTTTAGGTGGAAATGGACAAGTTAAAGTCACAACATTGCAATGGCGTCACCATAAGAGTAACACAACATAATAAGTGGCAATTTCTTGGCAAACTGCAGCCAACAAGCAAAATAAAAAACCATGAGGCATTACACTTTTTACTTGGCTTCATCGGCACAAAACCACAGCCTAAACCCTAGCAAATTGTCATACCACGCCTGAGACTAGGGACATATACATAATAATCATGGCTTAAATTCTCAAAAACTTGGGGGATTCAATAGGTAAAAGGTCAACCCAAGTCAGAAATATTGGTCATAATTATTCAGGATGGCCAACTTGTTGGGTATTTTAAAAAAATAAAAATTATGCTAGAAATCGGCCGACCAAGATTGTATTACTAGCTATTTTGTTAATGCCGATTAATAATTAACCATCATATAGGGCATTCAAAAATGGCGGTCAACAAGGAATGGATGTGTCCCTTGAAAAGGATATAATGCTAGAAGATGTCATTTTCCCCCACAAGAAGGAAGATATAAAAAGGGAAAACATTTCATTGTAGAGGGCGTGTAAGATCAGATCAAAATATAAATCTGCAATAAATAACAGTGAACTGGTAATCCAGCAAGGAATGAGTATGAGTATAGATAATTAAACTTACGCATATCTAATCTTTTATATGCCCTCGATGGATCCCTTAAGATCAGAAATACTTACATGTATGTATGTATGTAGATACATATGTACATATGTATGCATGTACACACACACACACACACATATATACACATACACATGCACGCGCTCGCACATACACACACATATCTGAGTATATACAGCAGTAAGGCATAACCTGCATATTCATATTTCTAAACCATCTGGAATTATTCTAAACAAAGGCAGTGGTTAACAAATCCATAAGGCAGCGATTAAATGGAACCCACAAGGCAGCGATTAATTTTGAAGAGGCAGCATTAAGAAGAGACATGACCATTGTTAAAGGTCATCATTTTCCAAAGAGTGTCTCTCTTCTTAAGAGATATAAAGACATAAAAAAATAAAAAACTTTGTTGGAGGGAGGCACCGAACCATCAAAGTAAATCAATCCAGTCAGCATCAAAACTAAGCAGATCAGTCTACTCACCTGCAATCAAGCATGGGGATCGATCAGATCAGGGATTACTACATATTACAGGCAATAGCAATCTTATCCATTTGTGGTATGCATGAGATGTATGCTTAGTGTATGCATGATGTAGATATAATCTAACAGATAACTTCTTATGTGATTGATGATGTGAAATGCTAATCATTCTTGATTCTTAATTTATTTATTAATTCTCCCAAGGAAAGTCATGTGTGGGTAAGGAAGGAGTTGCATTTGGGAGAACTGATATAGGGTCCACTCTAAGTAGCCCACTCTGAGTTGGATGGAATTGTCTTGGTTAGATGTTCCTGCCACTTGAGGGCCAAGGGGTCGAGTTGTCTTGGTTGGATGCTCCATGCCCTCAGGCTTAGTTGTGAATGGCCTCCAGCACCCTTTGTGTTATTCTCTCCAATCCCCATAATAGTTGGTTGTGAGAAGTGAAATAAACAATCATATAATGAATGGAAAGAAATATGTTAGGGAAGGTGGTGGACACAGGTTCCCCTGGATTATGTAGCCCACCCAAAGGGATTGAATCATCACGTTATGTTCCTCCACTTGTAGGCCAAGGGACAAGATGTCCTTGTCAGGCGATGCGCATTCTTGGGCTTAGTCGAGCTAAAAAGTCTTAACTTTGCCTCGAATTAACTAGCCCGCCCCAAGGGATTGAATCATCACGGGATGTTCCTCATCTTGTGCTCATTGGGCACTTGTTAGTTGCCAATAGGATCTACCTGGTCACGATAGTACAAAACTGGAACATGCATGGAACAAAGATGGAACATAAATTAAACACTATATAACCAGCAACCATCTTACATTCAGTAAGTACACAACATAGATAGGTCTAATTATTTTCTTGTAGTTTGTTCTATTTCCACACCAAAAGATAGATCTTACA
>MU226568.1:531790-546570 GCA_018584345.1 Thuja plicata | reverse complement strand
TTGTTACTTCGTTATCCTCTGTGTCACTGTCAGTCACTAGGGTTTGTTGTATGAATTCGCGGCCCATTATGCTGCCATCTTGCTGCGCGTACCAGTCACCGTACTAGCCTTGCACTAGTCACTTACTGATAGACCTGCCAGTGTACCAGTCCCATTCCGTACTATGCCAAACTATTAGTCACCGTACCAGTCACGTACCAGCCCGAAGCTATGTCACGTGTTGTACCAGTCCCGTACCTGTTCCGTGCTATGCCAAACTATTAGTCACCGTACCAGTCCCGTACCGTACCAGTCACGTACCAGCCCGAAGCTATGTCACGTACTGTACTAGTCATGTACCAGCCAAGGTACTAACCCCTACTTAATCAGACCTCAGGTTCGATTTAGGCAGCGGCGCTAAAATGTTAGTTGCCAATAGGATCTACCTAGTCATGATAGTACAAAACTGGAACATGCATGGAACAGAGATGGAACATAAATTAAACACTATATAACCAGCAACCATCTTACATTCAGTAAGTACACAACATAGATAGGTCTAATTATTTTCTTGTAGTTTGTTCTATTTCCACACCAAAAGATAGATCTTACAATAATGTGCGAGACTCTTATATAGAGAGCCAAAGGTTGGTTCGAGGCCAACCGTTTTCCAACTAATTACTACTAATAGACATTGATTAAACATACTTTAATCAAACCCGACCATCTAACTTTATTTATTATCTATTGCATGTCTACAGCACTCTTGGGCTTTATTGAGCTAAACAATAACCGAGCACCCTTTGTGTATTTGCTCTGCAAACCCTAAATATGATTAATTATGGGAAATGAAACCATGGATGATTATTGCATGATTTATCTAAATAGAATAATATAATTATTGTTATGTATGTGTTTATAATTGTTGATTAAGATACCTAACATTAAATAGAAAAAATTGGTTTTATGAATTATATTGCAAATGTTGTAAGTGCTAAACCAACATTTATGTTGGGAAGGAAATTGTTAGATGGTAAGTTTTATATTAAAGAGTTGTACTTCTTATTTTTATTGAATTTGTGATTCTAAGGCAAAATTTAGGGCCTTCATCATGGTGTAGTCTTTGTCCACTAAAAAAAATAATCCTCTCCATATACTTTCAAGCCATATCCCATGAGATTCTTCACCTATCTTACATTCTTTGTTGAAATGACTTAAAGAACCCCTAAAATAAGGGTGTGAAAGAGGTGTCATCCTGGAAATGCTTAACATTGTCATGTTCCCCATTTAAAACCCTAATTGCGATATCCCCGTCCTTTTCACATCAAGTCAACCAGGTATAACAATTTTTGTCAAGTCCCTGAGAGATAAAAATTGAAAAAATACATAAAGAGTTCATTGACAACAAACAATATGGTAGTATAAATAGTAGCAAACTGAATCACAACTGGCCATGCTCGAATGTAAGCACCTAGGAGGTAGAATAAAGGCAAGCTCAGCAAGGAAAATCCACATGGAGGTTACAACAACAAAAGGTTGACTATCTAGAGGATAAAGCATCGATGAATGGCATAAGAAGTAGTTTTATATAACAATATCGATATAAAAGAGGTTCATATTTACACAAGCAAACTAACCATCTCCTAATCAGCAACCAAGAAGGAATAATGCTATTGGCAAAAGCGGCGATGTATTACGATTGATGTTCAAGGTCGATAGACACTTGTCCGTACTTGGTGCTACTAAGTATCAAATTATATATGAAGACAAATCAAGAAGATATTACACCTTACTGGAATTAAATTATTAATTGAACAAGAGATATAATCAATGTCAATAAACGGCAAACACAAGTTCTTGCAAACGGTGACTATAGTTAGTCATTCCCTTAATATGAATGGAGAATTGAAAGAATGATATGAAGCTATATCAATCTGCAAGAGATTGGCTCAGGCATTGAACAGTTAGAAATCATATCAATAAGGATTAATCAATATCATAGGAAGAAACATGACATACAAATAAGATTGGCATCCTAACAAGTATCGATCAGCGATGGAGAAGTATAATGGCATTTATCAATTTGGTTAATCCATTGGTTAGTCATCACTATTAGATAGTTAGCAACGGATACATAGATTACTATGTATCGTGTTAGATTACTAAGAAATTGATATCTGTTATTATGAAAGGTTGCGATCATCATAAGACAATATTAATTAAAGATACAAATCTTAACAATATCCAAAGAGGTGTGATAATATTGGTTATGAAGAAAGATAAATATGAAGGAACATGAGACATGTCTCTTACCAAGGGACGTGTCATTCCAAACACACGATATAAGAAGGCAGTCTCCTCTCATTCAAGCATGGAAGATTGGAGATTATTAAATATATTTGATACTCTGCACAAGGAAGAGTTCTGAAGAGAAATAGATCATATTTCATTGTATGGCGGTGGTGATAGCTGAGCCCTCTCAGTTGGCGAAGTAACCTTGTATGAAATCACCATGGCTGCATATTTTACCGTTGGGTTGGTGATATTGGCAATACCCAGGCTTCTCCCATCAATGGTTGCCCTCGTAAGCTTCAAGACCTTAACTTGCTTGATAGCATTTTTCTGACGAATCTACCCCTACACCCATAGTCTGATGACTACTTAAATCGCCTCCTTTGTGATGTGGCAGGTTTTATCCAAGTAAAGATACTCATCATGCAACCGGCTGAACACTATGCGAACCCATTCTTCATGTGTGGTGAAGTTTGAAAATTTTCTCTAGACATCTAGCTTCTTCTCTCCTATCCGGCTGTATTGTGGCAAGTAGTTGTTTGTGCCGGGTTTTCAGATGCTGCCGTTGATGTCTTGATTATGGGAAACTTTGGTAATTGAAGACAAGTGAGATATAGTCATTAGAATGTTATCTTACAGTGACTAAAGAAACATGTTGTGATCTTACACAACAATATTGATATTAATAAGACAAATCCTTCAAGACAACTGGAGCACATTCAGAATTAATAATAAGCAACGAATCAATAAGAAGTCATAATCAAAGGCCGATCAGAACAGTGATATAATGTGAACAGGTATATAAGGTAGCAGACAAATAAATATTATGGTCGATGCATGATATACAGCAGTGTTAGGAACGGTTTTGTTTAGAACACTAATAAGCGACTAGATAAGATGTACCTTTAAGTGGCAGCGATAATATTAAGCCAACTTAACAATAAGATATGATCATTAGCAATTAACAAACAGTTTGTTAATATGACCAATTAATTTGCTGGCTGACATGGCAAAGAACAAACGAAATTATAATGCTGATGAAGCAATCAGAAAATAGCGATTAAAGAAGAATGTTTCAAATTGGTTATAAAGAATCATGGCCAACTTAATCTAATATGGTTGACTTCATAAAAGACTTCAATTTACCAACAGACTTGGACTCAACAGCCAGTTTATATGTTTATATGTTAGCAAAAGTAGTATATCATCAGATATGACAGTGCTTAAAATTATAAATACGATTTGAAAAAGTAACACTTATAACAGCGCTGGAATATTCACAATGAACAGTGATCAGATTATGGCGGTCAGATGTAGTATACACCCCTGATTTGATGATTGCAAATTCTAATTTTTTTTGTATTTTTTTCTGAATTTCTGAATTTTCTTAAGGTTTTGTAATATTCTAGTTTTTTGTATTTTTTTGCGTTTTTAAATTTTTGGTGGTTTTATGATGAAATTCTGCTATGCATTGAATTTAACAAAAAGAAACTAATTGCTGCAAACGATAGTAATTATAACTAAGGCAATGACTAAAAAAATCTGAATTTCATTTGCACCAAAACAAGTCTACATACTCATACAAGTCAAGTACAGTTTGATCTTTATATTTGGGCAGCTAATAACTGAAATGAATAACCTTGTTTTGTTCACTACAGCACTCCCTTAATGTCTGATATGTGATATCTGACCTCAAACAATTCCGACCTGTAATCTGTGAATGCTTTTTCCTCCACGTCCAAGCTAGGGTTTGATGGTAAATTCTTCCTGAAGGGTATGGCTGACCTACAAATAAATTGCCAAACTAGTAAAGATGCCCAAATAGACTAGATCTGCAATTTAACTCTGATTCTCACTGATCTCTCCCTAATTTCTCTTCACCAATGACTGAAAATAGATCTTTCCTACAGCCCTAATTGATGAAAACCTATGAGAATACCCTTGTGTGATAGTTTCACACGTGTAGTGTAATGTCCCTTCCTTAGGCAGTTCAGACAACAATAGAGGTTGCCCTATAATCAAGGGTTCCCGTAGATCAGCAAAGTGGTTAGGGGACCCAACCAAGGGTTGTGGAACTTAGCAGAGAGCTTTATGAGCCATTCTAGACAGTTTGCAGCAGTCTCCTATTTTTTAGGAGGATCCTTATTTTTTAGGAGACTAGGAGTTGGTCTGGCAGGCATTCTAAGTCATTTCGGATGGTTTGAGACAATTTCCTAAATTTTAGCAAGGGGTCCTATTTTTTTAGGAGGGGACTAGCAGTGGCCCGTTGTATTTAGACATCACCGTTGGACTAGTAGTAGCACTCACTTTTGAGTTTGGAGTTCAGGTGATGCATCCAAGAATAAATTTTAAATAATAAAGTTATTGCCTAATGTTTTAATTTAAATAAGAATAAAGTAATTTAATTAGATCACTTTATAATATAATAAAGTATTATTAAGTGCCCCCACCCATGGCACACATCCCTAGGAGACAATGTTGTTTTAAAAGGTGGCCATTGGATTAATGAGGAATAAAACCCTCTAGCCGGTCAAACTCTAGGAGGGAGAGAATAAATTAAAATAAACATATATTAAATAAAAGAAAACCCTAAAGGGGTCGATAAGGGTTTGGGATATTTGAAGAACATTTGGAGGCCTCATTTGATTATTCAAGTATTCATTTTCATAGTAGCAAATTGGGAATTGAGCTCTGAGGAAGAGTTTCAGCAGCAGGTCAGACTTCTGGGAACACAAACTCCTTAGAGAATTGTGAATTGGACGAAAACCAAATTCACTATTGAGGGGAATCCATATAGGGTTTCTATTTGCACTTCAGTGGATCATTTACAGGGTTTCAATAAATCATTGATTTGAGATATCAACTGGGAAAAAAAATCAGATTGAAAATACAAATTGCAGATTCGGATTTAAAGGATTCGGTGATTAAATAATTTGCAGATTTGTCTACAGCAAAATCTTCCCAGCTGGAAGTGCCGACTGTCACAGAAAATCTCAGATCTCTGTTCCAGAATTTGTATGGGTATGTTTCGAAGTATTGAAGAAAATAAAAATCAGAGATTTACAGTCTATTATTGCATTTGGTTCTTGCACTTTCCATTATAGTTTCTACTCTTTATATGTTCTTAATTTCATTGCCATTATCAAGAAAAACCAAAAAATCAGAAAAACCCCAAAAATACCAAAAAATCAGAATATTGGAAAAACTCAAAAAATTCAAACAAACACAAAAAAAAAAATCAAAACTTGCAGTCATCAGATCAGAGGGGATCTTTCAATGGTATCGGAGCCATGATCTTCTCCGCCCGAGGCTATTGTGATTATTTCTATGTATCCTAGAAGGATTGGGACATATTGATATTATACCCACAGGTTAGCGCACAAAAAGTTTGCTATTGATCCTAATATTCCAACAGGTGCAGCTATGGGTGACACTGATGATGGTAGTAGGAGTCCCCATCAGAGGGATAAACGAAATCAGCAGGATGATCCAAATCGTGAGTTATTTAGAACTCTCGTTAATACACAACCACTAATTGCGCAGGCCTTACAGCAGATACGTGGAACCCTTGACAAATTGGATTTGGATCGCCCTAGGGATAGGTATCACAGGCAAGACAGGTCTATATCAGTTGCAGGAAGCTTTGGGAGCCGTAGAGCTCCATCTTCGTTGGACAGTGCATTTGACACTGCTCTGCGTAGTAGGACACATACACGAGCAATTAACAAACCTATGCAACCCCATTTTCCACATAGAGAGGAGCCACCACTAGTTGATCCACTTGAGAGCATGGAGTTTCGAGATGTTATAGCAGCTAGTTATGGGTGGGCACGCCTTCAAGAGTATGTTAGAGATGTTTTTCCTCTACATCAATATTGTGCACAGTGTAGAGACGGTATGAGGAACAGTGGTGATAGGCAGCCTAGACAACAGCATAATGGTGACCTCAAGTGAGCTACTAGCAAGCTCACTTTATCTTCCTTTGACGGTAGCAGATCAGTGCACGAGCCTAGGTGCACAAGCTTGACATCTACCTTTCACTTAAGTTGATGCCTGAGGATGAGGCTATTCAGTTTGCAGTATTACATTTGGATGGTGTGGCTTATGATTGGTGGCATCATGGTTTAGTTATCCAAAACCATGGACTCATTCATTCTTACAGGGAGTTCCTTGGGTGGTTGATTGTTAGATTTGACCGTAAGGATGTTGAGTTATACTACAAGGATTTAGCACTAATGTGGCAAACTAGACACATTGAAACTTATATTAATGAGTTTCAACGCATTGTTGTTATGGTTCCAAAGATGTATGATAGACAAGTGGTGATGTTGGTCATTAAGAGTTTACATGATAATTTATGGGGTTTGGTTAGGGCTCTTAAGCCTAGGACTTTCTAGGAGGTTATTCAGACTACCTTAGACCTTGATACCTCACCACCACCTACTTATTAGCAGGATAAGAAGTTTTCCAGCAGCTCCAAGCCATTTCAGAGGTCTTCTACACAACGCAAAAGTGTGCCACCTCCTCCCATGATGGATCAGGAGACATGTAATGAGTTGAGGAAGAAGTTTTGCTTCTCTTTTAATGAGCCTTGGGAGCCTAGACACTGATGCCTTGGGAAAGGCAAGATGCATCTCGTAGAGGTTGCTTATAATGTGGATAATGAGCAGATACAGGATACAGGTTCAGAGGGCAACAGTGTTGAGGGTGAGCAGGAGACTCCGCAGGTGGAGCTTGGAGACGGTGATGCATTGGGTACGTCCAATAGTACTATTGCCACCCTTTTAGCAGTCCCTAGATATCATCCCTTTCGGCTAAAAGAAGTGCCTAAGGGGTAGCGATAGTGATGCTACACACAATTTCAAAGATGAGGCATTACTTGCTAGGTGTGGGTTACAGGAAGAGGACTTCTCCGGTTTCAAAGTGGCAGTTGCAGGTGGTTTCAGTATGCGGTGCACCGAGAGAGATCACAGCTTAGCATATAGATGGGTGACTACAGCTTGACTGATGATTCCTATGTTGTAGGTCTTTGTGAGATTGATAGATTGCTTGGCATCCAGTGATTATAGTCACTTGGCGGGTGCAGAAAGGATTTCAAGAGGATGGAGTTAGAGTTCATAGCAGATGGTAAGAAGGTGGTGCTAATGGCTTTTTTCTGATGGAGGGCCTGTGGTGGTTTTAGCACATAGGATGGAGTCTATCTTTAGACATTGAGATTTTGCTTGGGTGGCACAATTTTCATTC
Organism: Thuja plicata; assembly: GCA_018584345.1. Lineage (NCBI taxonomy): Eukaryota > Viridiplantae > Streptophyta > Pinopsida > Cupressales > Cupressaceae > Thuja > Thuja plicata. The sequence continues at coordinate 539,055 of MU226568.1, read as the reverse complement.
TATCCAAATCACCTACTTCTAATGTTGAGCAGCCATTTCATATAGATGTCTTGACAGTATTGGACAAGCAGAGTCTTGTATTTGGTGATAATCCTTGTGGGAGACCTCCAGACTGTGGGTTTGAGCATGTGATTGAGCTTGAAGAGGGTTCTAATCCCGTGATTACTACTCCCTTTCATCATCCTAAGAAATCTAGGGAGAGATAGAGAAGACTATCCGTGAGCTACTAGATATGGAGCACATCAAGCCTAGTTCTAGCCCCTTTGCTTCTATGGTATTGGTGAAGAAGAATGTGATTGTTGATCCACTTTCTAGGAGGCCTATAGTTGCTACACTTTTCTCTATGAGTGAGATTTCAGCAGATTGGAAGTCTCAACTTTTAGTTGAGTATTCCAAAAGTCAAGCTGTATGCGAGATTATGGATGGTCAAATTTAGGATGATAGCTACACAATACTTGATGATGTTATCTATTATAAGAACACGATTTATTTGGTCACTGGATCAAAATTGAAGGATAAGATCTTATGCACCATCCATGACACACCACTAGTAGGACATCCTGGGCATTTAAAGACATACAAGCAAGTTGGAGAGAGATTCTCATGGAAGGGTCCCAAGGATGATGTCTTGCGCCATGTACGTGAGTGTGTGACTGGTGAGCAAAACAAGTCAAAGCATACTTTCCCAGTAGATCTTCTGCAACCATCGCCTATTCCAGAGCAGAAGTGGGAGTCTATATCGATGGATTTCATCATTGGTCTTCCGAGAGTTCAAGGGAGGTATTGCATCTGTGGTTGTGGATAGATTGACCAAGTTTGCACACTTCTCTATTGTAGTCGATTTTACGTCTCAAATGGCAGAGCTATTCTTTTGTGAGGTGTTTAGACTCCATGGACTCCCTAGGACAATTGTCAATGATCGGGATAGCAGGTCTGTGAGCATCTTTTGGCAGGTGTTATTCCTAATAGTAGGTGCAGAGTTGACCCCTAGCACCAGTTAACACCCTCAGACAAATGGACAGACTGAGATAGTTAATAACTGGGTTGAGGGTTATTTGTGTAACTATGTTTCGGGTCAGCAAAACGCATGGGGGTGTTGGTTGTGTGTGGGCAAGTATTATTATAATACTACATACCACATGTCTATTGGTATGACTCCCTTTCGAGCGTTGTATGATTATGATGTCATACCGTTTGTGGAATCGGAGTTGGGTGATAGTAAAGCGCCCAGAGATCAAGATTTGTTGTAGAACAGTCAAGATATCCTTAAGGCACTTAAGGATAACATTTAGCATGCACATAGTCAGCAGAAAATGTATGCAGATTGGCATCAGGTTGAGAGGACATTTGAGGATGCAAACGTGGTTTAATTACACCTACAACCTTACAGACAAAGTACACTCAAGAGGAGTGGGGCGGAGAAACAGTTTTATGGTCCATACAGTGTATTGAGGAAGGATTGGAGAGGTAGCGTGTGAGCTTGATTTACCTTCTGAGAGTAAGATAAAGATTGTCTTTCATGTTCTTGCTTGAAGAAGGCTTTGGCACACCATGTTGTTTCTTCACCTAATTTGCCTTCATTGGATGAGGAGGGCTGATTGGTTTTCATACCTGTAGAGATTCTAGATATGAGGGAGAGGAGGTTGCGGAGCAAAGTAATCAGAGAGTATTTGGTACAATGGAGAGACTTGCCTTTGGAGGATGCCACGTGGGACGGAGAGATAATACTTCAGCATCAGGTTTTGTCGTTGCTTGCGGGCAAGCAATCCCAGGAAGGGAGGACTGTAATGTCCCTTCCTTAGGTAGTTAAGACTACAACAGAGGTTGGCCTATAATCAGGAGTTCCTATAGGTCAACAAAGTGGTTAGGCGACCCAACCAGGGATTGTGGAACTTAGCAGGGAGCTTTACGAACCATTCTAGACAGTTCGAGGCAGCCTCTTATCTTTTAGGAGGATACTTACTTTTAAGGAGACTAAGAGTTGGTCTGGGAGGCATTCTGAGTCATTCTGGATGGTTTGAGACAGTTTCCTAAATTTTAGGAAGGGATCCTATTTTCTAGGATGGGACTAGTAGTGGCCCGCTATATTTAGACATCACCCTTAGACTGGTGGCAGCACTCAGTTTTCAGTTTGGAGTTCCAAGTGACAGTTTGGAGTTCCAAGTGATGGATCCAGGAATAAATTTTAAATAATAAAGTTATTGCCTAATGTTTTAATTTAAATAAAAATAAAGTAATTTAATTAAAAATAAAGTAATTTAATTAAATCACTTTATAATGTAATAAACATTATTATGTCCCCCGCCCCCCCATGGCATGCATCCCTCAGAGACAGTGTTGTTTTAAAAGGTGGTCATTGGATTAATGAGCAATAAGACCCTCAAGCTGGTCGAACTCTCTAGGAGGGAGAGAATAAATTAAAATAACTTAGTTAAATAACAGAAAACCCTAAAAGGGCTGATTAGGATTTGGGAAATAAAAGAACATTTGGAGGCCTCATTTGATTATTCAAGCATTCATTTTCACCGCAGCAAATTGGGAATTGAGCTCTGAGGAAGAGTTTTAGCAACAGGTCAGACTTTTGGAAATGAAAAACTCCCTGGAGAATTGTGAATTGGACGATAACCCAGTTCACAATTAAGGGGAATCCATACAGAGTTTCGATTTGCACTTCAATGGATCATTTACAGGGTTTCAATAAATCTTTGAACTGAGGAGATATCGACAGGAAGCAAAAGTCAGATTGAAAATACAAATTGCAGATTCGGATTTGAAGGATTTGATGATTAAATAATTTGCAGATTTGTCTACAGGAAAATCATCCCAGCTAGAAGTGCAGACTGTCACAGAAAATTTCAGACCTGTTCCAGAATTTGAATGGGTGTGTTTTGAAGTATTGAAGAAAATAAAAATCTGAAATTTATTGTCTATTATTGCATTAAGTTCTTGCACTTTCCATTCTAGTTTCTATTCTTTATATGTTCTTAATTTCATTGCCATTATCAAGAAAAATTTTAAAAATCAGAAAAAACCCCAAAAATATCAGAATATCAGAATATTGCAAAACTTTACAAAACTCAGATAACTCAAAGAAACACAAAAAAAAATCAGGACTCGCAGTCATCAGATCAGAGACAATCTTTCATGTAGGTACCTAATCTCTTGAGAATTGTCGTTCCGAAAAGCATGATTGATGCTACTGAAAACCCTTGTCTTCCAAGAAGCCAAAACTTCAATTTTCTCAAAGCATAGAAATGAATAATGAAGGCTCCCAAAGTTGCATTATTTCTCTCCCAAGAGGCTTGATCCCTTTTTAGGGTTTCTCTCTTAATTTTTAATGCTTTTTAACTTATTTCTCCTCATAAAATTTGAACCCCTTATGACTCCCTTTATTAATAATAAATTGCTTTAAAAACAACTTAATTAAGCCTTCCTAGGCATCATGACCCATGGTGGTCCACTTATTGCCTACTTTATTAAAATAGTATTAAGTAGCTTAAATTGTTATAAAGTTACTTTATAAGAGTAACTTTAGTTTATTTAATTAAAGTAGTAAAGTCAACTATAGAGAAATTTTAATATTTTAACTTTTATTCTGAATCCATCACCCGACCTCTCCGACAAAAATCTAAAGCTACAACTTGGTCCCGAGGTGATGTCTAAATGGAGTAGGCCAACTAACAGTCTCCTCCCAAAAAGTAGGAATTCTCCCAAAAAATAGGAAACTGATGATGACTATTGAAATGTCCCACAAACCTCATCAAAGGGTCTCAAACTCCCTGAATGTATTCCCAACCCATTGTATTAGCCTACAGGAACCCAATGATAGGCTAATATCACCAATTGGTACTCACACTGAGGAAAGTGTCAAAATGGAGACATTACACTCTGCCCTCCCCAAAGATTGCTTGTGCTCAAGCAATGCTAGTACAACCTTCAATCAACAAACTAATCCAAACTAGAATCAAGAATGACCCCGAGGTCCCAAGTCATCCTCAAGAAGAAACCACCACACTGATGTTGCTCCACTTTGATAACACTATGTCCTGACTTGTGAAGCAACTCCTCTAGATCCCAAAGATATTTAGTGCACTGAATATGTCAATGCCAGAATCAAAATTCATTGTCACCCACGTTGAAGACAAGGGGATAAACGTGTCTCATCATAAGAACATCATTAATGCTCTGCCTACATGGGTATGCTATCATAAGGATATAAGAAATATCCACCATATGAGTGTAAGCTAATATACCACTCCACCCTATGTTGCTGATATAAATTAGAACATCCATCCTTCTAAGAACATCACTAGCAATGATGCAACTAATATATACAATGGTAGGAGAAGATGAAATATCAACACTGTACCAATCTCTAACAAAGAATAGATGAACCCAAACTTCCAAAATCATCCATCTAGTTGTTGTCCTTAATGACCAGGTTGAAGCCTTTGTGATCAAGAGTATAAAACCTCCATCTAGCATACATGTAATGGTCCCAACCCAATAGTATAAACATGGCATATTATTTCCTTCAACATGCTCCATGATGTTTTCTTCATATATTACATATCCTCTCCAAATGTGATGAAGAAATGATGTTGTCATAAAACCAAGATATGGGGACAAGCGTTGTAAGCCATATGGTACTTTACTCCTCATCATATGTCTATGTATTACAAGATAGCAAGTCAAACCATGTGTAGATAGATGCCTCCCAAGATTGCCTTCCGAGATATAATTATAGTCTGTTGTCCCAAGTTTGCGTAAAGAAAGAGAACTGTTGTTACAAATCTGAAAATCAGAACTTACCTTTAGCATGTTTTGCAACATTATCTCGGTCTTCTTATGTCCTAAATACACAAATAAGACTTCATCTCTTACTCCTAAAGAACTGACAGCCCTAGAGGACAACTCCACACTAGCATTTGTTGGAATAGAAGTTGTCAAACTATGACCACATGAAATCCAAAGACTGTTGTTGCAAAAATTGGAAAGGTCATCATACCCTTGTGTCATGTTGTGATTCTTATCAATTTTACCCATGTCTTGAGCCTTCCATGGGCTCTCTAGATGAGGTAATACACAACCCTCATGGTGCAAGCTCTGTGAACCAACAAAGTTTTCTGAGTCATGCATGTTCTCTTGTTCACACATAGCTGCATGTTCTTCTTGCTTCCCCACCTCAAATTGAAGCAATCCTTTTAATATGCATGTATCATCCATGACATTTTTCAGAATACTTGATTGGGAGGCAGCCCAATCCATAAACACAAACACCCTAGGAAATAGAAGGCTCAATGTATTGCCATCAGACTGTTTAGCCTATTTAAATAGAAGTGATGCAATAAGAGAACAAAATTTGAACAAGATAGACATACTTGAGGTCCCTGATGTAGTGACAGCATTCTGAAGTATATTATGTGTGTCATGAAAAATAAAGATGATAACAACTATGACTCCAAGGATAGAAATATTCCCCACAATGCTACCACCAGCTAGGAATGATATCTTTGGTGGGAAGACCAACTCCAATTCATTTATGCTACGGCTGAACAATTGTTGCAACACATTCTCTGACTTGGGTGTTGCATCCTCCAACTCCTCAAGGCTGGATTTTGTCAATATGCAACTGATAATTTGCATCGGATGAACTTGGAAACACTCCCATAGTTCCTTAATGGCCAAGGCACTTGAATATCCCTTTTTCATTATCTGGGGAATTTCTCTATTGCACACCAAATAAGATGGACCTCTAAAATTCAGACCTTTCTCAGCTGTAGAAATAAGAGATTTTTCCTGATCCTTCAACTGTATCAGAAATGTTACATGCATGACAACTTTTCTTTTCAAGCAACATTGTCAGATTATCCTTGGCAGTTACAAGTGCTACATCAACCACCTTCGTCCCTTTGAAAAGATAAGATTCTAAGATGAACTTCACTGGGTTGCCTTGCTTGACCCATGAGGTTGACTTGTTCTTTGATTTGTTGAAGGTCTTGTCTTGTAGGGGCAGTGAAAAACTTAGCCTCCTTAATTCCTTTCTTTCATCTATCACGTAAACTTTGGGTCTTCAATGCACCTTCCATGTTGCAGATTAAATCAGACCTCTTTTAGATTGAATCTACACCAAAAATATTATGTCTAGCCCTTGAATCTTGAGAGCCATCATTGAGAGACTCAATAACACTTATATCTTCATGCTTTAGGATTCCCATCTCATGGTTGCAAGAAGATAGGTGACTGCTCTTATAACTCGGGAAATTAGAATTAGTTTTAATCCTTAGAATAAAGTCATCAACTCCCTTAAGCATCTCTCCTTCCATGTGAGGTTGCCCATCAACTAGTGTTATTTTATGAGATATTTCTAAATGAAAATCAAGTGTGTTAAAGATGATTACAATGAGTAGCGTGATATCAAAACAAGTACAAAATGTAAAAATGTAGTGAAGGGAGACCTCTAATCATCCCTCAAGGCAAACTTCCCATCATTGGAACTACTGGACTCCTCGCGGTCAAAATCTGCCAAACAAACACCAAACAGCCCTACATCTGAAGCCGTTGCAATCTCATCCTCATCAATCAGCATTGGATCCTCTAGCTCTACATCCCATCATGTTGTTGGGCTTGTTAAAGTATTGTGAGTTCGTGTTTCAAATCGACTAGACAATCATGATATATATATATATATATACCATATAATAATTAATATGCAACGAGTTTATTGAATCGACTGTTTAGACAAACATGATTATCAGCTATGTATAAAGTCACGTATCGTGACTAGCATATACGAACAGTCACGATACTATTGGACTGTTCGTATATGACAGTCACGATAGTATCGTGACTGTCTGGTCTCATTAAATATGTCGTCGCTGGGTATACGATCTGTTTACTAAAACAATAATCATAGGCTATGCAATTTGTTAATATGAACAGTCATGACTTGTCATATATGATGAGTCATGTCTGTTCATATTTACACCCTTCAGATTCAATATATATAGTTACTATATTTTGTAGAATCAATCAATAACCAAGGCAATTGCATTCAACTACATACTTTCAGTTTATATCTTATCTTCTGATCAATAATTTCTTAACATGGTATCAGAGCAGCAAGGTTATTAAAAGGAGATAAAATATAAACCTCAAAAAATCTATAGTTGAGCATATTTTCAAATTACGTAATTCTTGAGCATAATTCTTTAGAGATGGCTCATTGCATGAGAATGGAAGATAGATTAGAAGGTCCTTCAAAT
>MU226568.1:510702-522189 GCA_018584345.1 Thuja plicata | reverse complement strand
AGTATCTATCTATTATGTGATATCCAATCATACATGAAAATTTTGGTTTGCATTGAGGATCTATGTCCTTGATCATAACCTATTTCTTTGATTGACATTGGGTTTCCATGGTTGATAAATCTCTCACCTTGGAAACTGAATCGTGTGTTATCCCTCACAAGGGTTACTTTTTCACTTCTTGCATGATATCTCTTTTGCATTTGTCCCTTCCATGGCCTCATAGGCGCTTGGACTGGGTGTTGTCTATGGATATTGTCTTGATGTTGAAGAAGGCTTTATCCTTGTTCTTTTCTTTCCTTAACATGTCAAAATAGTATGTACTTTGCCATCTTAAGGAGGGGGGCATATATACGGCCTCCCTCGTTTTATATTACGCATTTTTGTTCTAACATTTTGTTTTGCAGCATGCTAAATCCTCTGAAGGTAACGCACATAAGTTGCTAAATCCTGAAGAGATACGCTTTCAATTACAATTCAATATGCTAAATCCTCGGAAGGTAACGCACATAAGTTGTTAAATCCTGAAGAGATACAAATGTATTCCATGGTGATATAAGGACATGGATCCATGGGTACTTCATAAAAGCCATCGGAAGACGCACTACATACATGCACAAAGCCGCCAGAAGGCGCACAACTTTATGGGGTGACTATCAAGTGCTTGCTTGGTGGGCCATCCTATCCTTTTTGTGGTTCACGGTGAGATACACACATCTTACTGGGCGAGCTAATCACACCCTCTCTTTTTCTCTTTGCCTGGTGATGTCTCTCTTATTGTGATCTTAGGGTTGATAAAGACTTAAGTCCCTTGGGGGCTTGAGGATTTCTTTCTCCCTTTTGATTTCAATAAGACTATCTTTTCTTCATGATCTCCTTTACCAAGAGTTTGTATTGAGTCCATACTCTTGCTAAAGTGGGGGCTAAATGTATAGTCGGAAAATGGAAGCACTTCCATTGTAGACTGGTTTAGCCTTCCGAGTAAGTGGTTTGGGGTCATGTCAAGCGCCTTGAAGGGGTCTCTGACTTGGATCTAGCTTTTTCCCCTATTCTGCCTCATTTCCCACTTTTCCAACCTGTTTCTGACATCCAAAACTGAGATTTTTGACCTCAGGGTCAAAATCGACCTTTTTGGGTCAAGGTCGACCTCACCCTTGACCTAGGTCAAGGTCGACCTCGACCTTTTCCTGGGGTCCAGATTTCAAGATCTCACAGTTTCCGGATGTCGAGCTTCGAAAAAGTTTAATTCCAGCTTCCGGGTCAGTTGTTTTGAGTTCCGAAACGATGACTCTTAAATTATATTTAACATAGGTCCTCTTCTAGGGGCATGGGTCTAATTGGAATTTAATTCTCCTATGTCGGCCTCTCTAGAGGATTGTGCCCTAGTTTCATATAAAAGGAAGCTTTCTCCTCTCATTTTCTCTAAGACTCTCTAAGACTTGAATAACCATCATCAAGAAAGAACCATGAAATCATAAGGCACTTGAAGCAAGCAATAATCCATTGAAGCAAGCATCTACTCTCAAGCATTCAAGCATCCAATTCATCAAGGAGATCCATTGGTAGCCATTGAAGGATTCAAGCTCTATGGAGCCCTCTTATTGAAGATTTCTCCATCCACATTCCTCCAAGCCTCTTCCTCTTCCAAGATCCATTCAAGATTGGTGTTGAAGATTTACAAGCAATTGATTTGAGACATTACACATTCTACATTCTACATTCTACATCCATTTGGTGCATACATACTTGTGGATTCACGGTTTCGAATCTGCCACAAGGACTTCTACAAGCAAGGTGAATTTGTTCATTTACTTTGTTTCATTCATGCAATTTCAATTATATTTAAAGGTTAATTCCAAAACCGCCCCTCCAACAAACAAATCTCTTTTTCTTGCAGGTACAGGTTCAGGAGTGTGGATTTGAACTCAGATCTGGATACCCTTTTCAGTGAACTATCGGGATCCGCGAACAGATTTTTTGTCAGACCTGTGCAGGTCAGGGTCGAGATTATTGGGTCAGGGGTGACATTTGTGGGTCAAGGTCGAGATTTTTATCAAGACAGTGTCGGATCGGAAAACGATTTTTGGGTTTTGTTCGTCTCTGTGTTTCTGTTCTGGATCATACTTCAGATTTTCCAAAAACATAGTATAGACCCCCGAAAACAGCATTCTTCAGATCTACCATATTTTAAGGTTAGTACTTTTCTCCTATTCATTTCAATCTTTCTACATCTATGACACATTCCTTTCCATAAAACGGGAATTCAAGACTTTGCTCTCATTTCCAAATGATTGATTCATTTGTGCATTGATCCTTTTTGGGTTGATCAATTTGGATCTTTCCTTTGTGCATCTTGGGATGGAAGAGGAATATCTTATCTTTCCCCCACTTATTTCAAATGTTACATTTCTTATGTTACATTTGAAGACTTATTTCAAATGTTACATTTCTTATGTTACACTATCAATGCACCTGAACAAACCTGCCTTCACCTCATCATCCTGAAGTGGTGTAACTTTACCAAGCCTAGGCATGTACTACTTCAAATTCAATGCATAAGCAACCATGTGCAAGGGGGTGTTTAGCCTGTCCCATTTGTGTTGAATGATTGGTTGAATGTACTCATTATAGAATGCTAAAGTGGGGTCCTCTCACACAACAACCCTCATCTGGTCAAGCATAGAATCAATGCACTCATACACCTCTCCAAGGGTAGGTGCATCCCTATCACCATATCTGATCAACTGAAAAACTGGAGTAATGATAGAGACAATGTATTTTTCATCACTCCAAAATTTATCACTCTTCACTATCTTCTTCACCCTCTTCCCTTGCTCTGTCTTGGCCTCAGCCCACCGATTCCACTCATTCGTCATAACCATGAGTTGCAATGCCTCTTGCAACTCAAGCATTCTCTACAAGAGAGTTTAATAGCATGCATATTTGGTCCCAACTAGTTTCAAGAACTCTTCCGCGAAGGTCCTGAAGAGTGCATGTGAAGTGTGGTGGTTGTAGATAAACATCTGCACATCGCTAACCACTCCTCTAATCCAGCCAATCTTCCCAATGTCCTTGAGTACATTGTTCATGGCATGCACACAACATAGAGTCTGCCAAATATGTTTGTAGGCTGCCTCAATAAGCTTCCCTCCAGCTCTGCACACATGTGTTGCATCTGTCGCTAAGCCTCCCTAAGGATCTCAAAGTGAAAATCAGCATCTTTCAAATGCCCTGAACAATCAACTGCCCTGAGAAAGTATGGGCCCTCTAAAGATGTAACCATGATGTTGATGAGTGGACGATAACTAACATATGTCCACCCATCCATAACTATGTTGTATCCAGACTGTATCCAACATTTCTTCATTTGCTCCATCAAAACATTGATCCTGGCATAATTGTTATCCAAGATCAAAGTCCTCAATTTGTGCTCACCTAGTGTCACATATGATGGTCCCCCCTTTTCCACCATCTATATCATTTCCTCATAATAAGGAGATCGATCTACATGCAATGGAATGTCATTGGCAAAGAAGAAAATGTCAATGGAATCATCTATCTAATCCTTCAGCTGTGTTTCCCCTTGCTGCTACTCTCCCCTAGTGCACTCTATGTGGATGAAGGTCCTGAGGCTGACCCTTACATCGTTCCTGCTCTATGATGCAATTTACAAGTAGAAACATATTGCTGCCCCTGCATCTACTGAATTGTCTAAACTTGTTGCCTAGCAGACAAAGTAGTAGGCATTGCAATTGCATTGTCTTTAGGAACACCCCAAAGCTTGTTGAACTCAATTCGATACTTGATATTTTTAGAGTCTTGCAAAACTTTACATGGATTCACACCATGTCCTTTCCAAAAGAGGAAGTGTGCATTAACTCTAGTGATGCTTCCAAACCATCGCATACTACAAATGTTGCATTTCCATTTTCTTGTGCCACCATCTGATGGGTTTGGGATTGTTGTTCTTGTTGCAAATTGTCTGAGAGGAGACTTAGGATCATAAGAACCCCTAGCAAACTGTGCCAAAAGTTGGGAGGGGCAATCTGTACAAGCTAGTCCACTAGCCATGGAACTAGTTTGGGCATCCGAATCAACCCCATGGTCACTCTCCTCAGTCTCAACCTCATATTACGATTGACTTCCACCCTCAAAATAAATTTCCATCTCATCTCCACTCATATCATGACTATGATAGCTCATTGTAACGTTGCATTTCACAAAATCAAAATAAATTTAATAAGCAACTAGTTTCAGCCTACTTAAAAAATTAAAAATTTATTGATTTTAACAAATTTCAAAGTCTAAAACAAAATTTAAAATTTATGAATGTTGAGGGCAAAATGAAGAATCATTGTAAATTCTTAATTTTGCCCTCAAGAATCATCGTAAATTAAATAATTATAATACTTATTTAGAACATGATGATGAAACAACAAAAATTAAAAAATTAAATACTTAAAAAGAAAACTAAGAAACTTTAAATTTTAAAACATTCAACATTTGAACAACAAAAATGAAAAACATTCACATGGTAAAAAAAATATAATGAACATTCAAAACTTTAAATTTTTAAAACAATTTGTAACTTAAAAAAAAAAATCACAAAAAAAAACAAAACCCTACCTTATGCTTGTTGAATCTCTTCAAGGTGTAGAATCTTCCTCCTTTTCTTCTTGCTCCTCTTTCACTTGCACTCACTCTTTTCACTCCTCCAATCACTCTTTTCTTTTCCTTTCACTCTTCTCTATCTGCTGTAGAAAACAATGAGAAATGCAAATGTGAGAAAAATTGAAGCTTGGAGGGGTTTATGAAGGCTTGGAGTGGCCAAGATGGGGCCCACCCCCATTTGAGGTTCGAATGGAACCCAAAATATATTTTAAAACATAATATTTTTTTAAAATTGTTTTCTCTATGTGTTGCCGACGGGGGACGTGCAAAAGTCCCCTGGACGGTCGAGGGACGCATGGGTGTCCCCCAACCATCCAGGGGACTCCTACACGTCCCCAGCGGCGCTTGGGTGGTGCAAAGGCGGAGGTGGGGGAATGCCAAGTCCCCATCCCCCCATCCCCAGGACGTCCCCTTACCAGAAACTCAAGGGTTTCGGGGGGGCGCATCCCCGTGTTTCACTGGTAATATTCTATTTTTTCGCTTTTTTTATGTTTTTTTATTATTTAGAGTTTTATAATGAAATTCAGCTATGCATTGAATTTAACAAAAAGAAACTAATTGTTGAAAATGACAGTAATTAAAACTAAGGCAATGATTAAAAATTCTGAATTTTATTTGCACCCAAACAAATCTACATACTCGTACAAGTCAACTACAATTTGATTTTTATACTGGGCAAGTAATAACTGAAATGAATAACCCTATTTTCTTCACCACAACACTCCCTTGATGTCTGATTTGTGATATTTGACCTCAAACAATTCTGATCTACAAACTGTGAATGCCTTTTCCTCCACGTCCAAACTAGGGTTTGATGGTAAATTTTTCCTGAACAGTACGGTTGATCTGCAAATGAATTGCCAAGTTAGTAAAGATGCCCAAATAGACTGGATTTGCAATTTAACTCCGAGTCTCTTTGATTTCTCCCTAACTTCTCTTCACCAATGACTGAAAATAAACCTTTCATGTAGCCCTGATTTATGAAAACCTGTGAGTATACCCTTGGGTGTTAGTTTCACACCTATATCTCTTGAGAATTGTCGTTCCCAAAACCCGGATACTTGCTGCTGAAAACCCTTGTCTTCCAAGAATTTTCTCAATACATAGCATAGTTACAGGACTCTGCGAGTCCGGGCAGGACTCTACGAGTCCCGAGCCGAGTCCGGGCTCCAGAGTTTTTCTAGCTCTAGACTCCGACTCTGCCGAGTCTAGCAAAGTCCTTCTCGGACTCGCCGAGTCCAAGGAATCCTTGGACTCGCCGAGTACTGCTACCCGGACTCTGTTGTGGCTAGCAAGTCAAAAAAGCTAAAAAAACAAATTTTTAATTTGTTTTAATTAATTTTTAGGGTTTCAATTTAAATATTGTTTGTTTGGATGGCTATGCCACCACAACATTTAAAACAAAATTATTTTTGTTTTGACATTTATATATCTAATAATAATTTGTGTGGTTTTCTGCTAGATTTAGTATTTTTATTCAATCTGGATGGCTCGCTGCTAGAATTATTATATTATTTCCAATCCTTTCATCAGCAGCTATACTGAGTTGTGTGGCTTACCGCCAACAAGCATTTTTTATAATAATCAGACAAATTCTTTTCACTGTATGCTTTCACCTTGCCTTCATTGTGATCTTGGTGATCATAAGGTGTTAAGGTTCATGCATTGCCTATCGTGAATTGCAAAAATCAGAAAAAGAGGTGCTTGTGCGCTTTGTGGTTTTTTCACCTTGTTATTATTGCCCATGTAAATGAATGAAGGACCATAGAAGAAATACATACTCATGGAAAATAGTCATTCAAGTGATGAGTTGAGCATCAAAGTATTAAATTCAGTGATAAGTCCTAGAAAAATAAAAAATCTGTTGTGGGTGCCATCAATTCCAATTGGTGGTTGCATGCAAGTATGTAACTATTTTCCTAACTGACCTAAAATGTTAAACTATTGCATGCTTGGTTAGATGTTTGATATGTCCAAAGATGCATCTTGCATGTGCATGGTGTTTGCATATGTCAATGTTATTCACCATGTATTCTCAACTCTATCAACACTGCAAAATGGGTGGGGCTAAAGATATGACTACTTAATATTTGAGGTGCAAGGAAAAGTCTAGTAGTGACTGGTATGCTTCAGAAGCATGGTGGAGGAGAGAAGGATTTGAGAAGTTTGTGATCCTAACATGTTTGCATAACACTTGAACAAGTGTTCGACTGGAGGATTTCTAACTCTGCAAAATGTGTTCTAAAATCCCAACTATCAATATGCAAGTGGGAAGAGCAGACCCAATATATACCATCATGGAGACAGTGGCATAGGCTACTATGAGCCTTAGTCTTCTAGGCTCTAGCTTTTATTTTGATATATGTTTTGAAATTTTGATTCCATGGATTTCATATTCCATGAATATTGTGGACATTTGACAGTGACACTATTTATATTTCTAATGTGTTATTTAGTTTAACTTATTTCCTTTAGAAATTCGCATTTATACTTATGAGATCTATGTAAACTTGTGTATGTGTGCAAAGTAGCTTCTATTTATCTCAATTATTGTGTATTTGATATTAATTGACTAAATGATGCGTGAAAAAAGCTTTAAATCCTTAAAAATCTTTGAATTTCTTGGGCTTTTCGATTTGCCAAGTCCAGACGCCAAGTCCGAGTCCGAGTCCGCACCCGAACCCAACTTGCCGAGTCTGAGTCTTGTAACTATGATACATATAAATGAATAATGAAGGCTCCCAAAGTTACTTTATTTCTCTCCCATGAGGCTCGATCCCTTTTTAGGATTTCTCTTAATTTTTAATGCTTTTTTTAAGCTTATTTCTCCTCATCAAATTTGAACCCCTTATGACTCCCTTTATTAATAATAAGTTGCTTTATAACAACTTAATTAAGCCTTCCTAGGCATCATGACCCATGGTGGTCCACTTATTGGCTACTTTATTAAAATAATATAAAGTAACTTAAATTGTTATAAAATTACTTTATAAGAGTAACTTTAATTTATTTAATTAAAATATTGAAGTCGACTATAGAGAAATTTTAATATTTAAATATTTATTTTGTACCTATCACCCGACCTCTACAACTGAAATCTAAAGTTGCAACTTGGCCCCGGGGTTATGTCTAAATGAAGCAAGCCAACTGGCAATCTCCTCCCAAAAAATAGGGATTCTCCTAAAAAATAGGAGACTGATGATTAACTCCTGAAATGCCCCGCTGACCTCATGACTTGTGATTTGTTTATGCAAACAATATGATTGAAGATCATTCTTAAAGAAGGCAGTGATTATTACTAGAAGAGATGTGATCTGTTTAAAAGGTATGTTGTTATGAAAGAGCCCTATCTAATAAAAAAGACAGTTTATTCCATAGAAGACTATTCAATAGGTACAATTTGAAGACTTTTTAAGATGGCAATTAGTTTTAAAAAAAAGATAACAGAGAGACATGATCTGTGTCCATTCAATTGTAGGGTAATAACAATTAAAAAAATTCCTTTCTTGGGGCAGATATAAAATCATAATAAGAATGGGAAATAGAAGTGTTTGTGTGTGTTATGTCAGCAAAGGAGATAAATAAAGTACATACACCAAGAGAGAAGCAGCATACAAAGAAGATTAATTTATGGAGTATATAAGAAGTCCATAAGCAGATGCAAATTTGTGATCAGATTTGAGATAGATTGTAAAATGACAATTGATTGAGCTATTCAATGAGTAATTACAAAGGAGACGAAGCCTCCTTAGATAAGGAAATACAAAGACAATGTGTTGATTGAGATATTCAATGAGTAATTACAAAGGAGACGAAGGCTCCTTAGATAGGGAAATACAACAACGACGTTTCTAAAAGAAACAATCGTTAATTGAAAACTAAAATAGAAATATACTAAACTATCTAACTGACTAGATACATTAAGTGACCAAATACATCTAAAGATACATTTGAAGATACATTAAGTGACTTAAATGACTATTAAGAAGTAAATAAAACAATATTATTCTAATACCCTCCCTTAATGGTCAATTTATTAACTAACTGCCCTAGAGAAGACTGAATTTGCAGGTCATTTGGGCATTAATGCATAGAAGGCTGCCCCCTTCTCATCAAAACACTCTACGACATGAGCTTGTTGTTGAGACCCTCTCTAGGGCTGCAGAATTTATGGATATGACCAAGTTTACCATAATCATTCCAACATGATGTTGGGTAACAAAGCTAACCCTACCTTTATCCAGAGACACCGAGATCAGCATCAAAAAACTTCGTAGCTCTGAAAAACAACAATTTTGCGAAAAATCGTCAGAAGCGACAACACCCACAATTTTGTAAATAATCATCAAAAACATTCGCAGAAGAACACCATTTGCCCTAGAAACCCAAGGTGCAACCCAAAACACTCTGCAAGAAACCATAATTTTATAAAAAAATTGTCAAAACATTTTTTCAAAGACAGAAAGCCGCGATTTTGTGAAAAAATCGTCAAAAACCTTCATTTTGAGGAAAAAAACAGAAAAAAACCCCACGATTTAAAAAAAAACGTCAAAAAACCAGCAACACTATGACAGAAAATGACAATTATTTTGGAAAAATCAAAAAAACCCGTTTACGAAACATCATGATTTTTGTGGAAAAAATAGAGCAAAGCCCAAAAAAGATATAGAAAGTCTACATTATTTTTTTTGGAAAAAAATCGAAAAAACCCATTATGATTTCTTTTGGAAAAAACAGAAAACCGTCATAATATTTTTTGGAAAAAAATTAAAAAACCCTCCCTCCATGACCAAACACGGAAACCCTCAAACACAGGAAATAAGACCTCCAAAAAATGGAATTCTGGGATAGAAAACCCTCGTGCTCAATAGAATAACCTTTCAAATCTGCAAAAAAAACCTTCAAAATCTTCAGAGTTTTGCAATTTCAAAAACCCTCATTCTTGAAACCTTCAATTTTTATTAAAAAAACCAGGGAAAAAAACTTGTAAAAATTTCTAGGATTCTACACAGGTTTTCATAAAAACATTGTTAAAAACTTCTAAATTTAATTCCAGGTATGAAATTAAAAAAACTATCCTATGAGCTCTGATACCATAAAATGATAATTGATTGAGATATTCAATGAGTAATACAAAGGAGACAAAGGCTCCTTAGATAAGGAAATACAAAGACGATGTTTCTAAAAGAAACAATTGTTAACTGAGAACTCAAATCGAAATATAATAAACTATCTACCCAACTATATACATTAAGTTACGAGATACATCTAAAAGATACATTAAATGAGTAGATACTTTAAGTGACCAAATACATTGACTTAAATGACCATTATGAGGTAAATAATACAATATTATTCTAAGAGATTGAAGGAGCTGATGTGTCAATTCAAAGAGGATCTAGCTAGCAGTTTTGTCACTTTTGCGATCATCATTATAGCAGAAATTATAGGTGAAGTTGGTGCTTCATCCTTGTGAACTTGGTGCTACATATTTTGGAGGTTGGTGCCTCATTTTGTTCAAGTTGGAGCTTCGTCTTTGTGAAGTTGGTGCTTCGCATTTAAGGGTTGGTGCCTCTAGCAAGTTGGTGCCTACAAACATTGTAAAACGAGATATTCATATTCAAGTATTTATTGTTGTGGTTTTTCCCATTAGAGTTTCCACCCAAATTCTTATGTTCTTTGGTGTTAATATTTGCTTAAGTTGGCATGTGCGTTGATTAAGAATAAAAAGGACATTACTATTACACAATCAAATTGAAAAAGGTCAAAATATATTAATAGACTGATTCACCCCCCCCNAGACTGATTCCCCCCCCCCCCCCCCTCTCAGTATGTTTGTGTGCTCCTTGTCGGGTTGTAACAAGGTTACCCAAAGCTCTTCAAACTTTGTGTGGTCAATTTCTGCCATTGGGACGTGGCTATACTTTTGAACATCCTTGCGTATATAATATCTGCAAGTACCATAGAAAATGCACCGTTAGTGTCAACCTCCATTGATTTATGTGGAAACCTCTTTTATTTAGGGAAAGGCTAGGGTTCAAGTGTAAAGAACTTAAGTTGTGAGAGTAGGGCAAATGTAATAATGAGAGTAAGAAAGAAAGTGGTATTGTGGTAGTAATGAAAAGATATTTATAGAATCCCCAAGAATGAGTGCATTTATACTGTAGTCGTTCATTTTTTTTCCTCGTTTTTTGTCAATTAAGTTTTCTACAATCTAATTTTCCAGTACTTTGTTCTATCCACTTACTTTTAGTATATTATTGTTGATATTTTCAGATCTATGCAAGGAAAATACAATCTATAGATAGCTCTTAAAACTTAGACAAAATATAGACAAAATTGACAAAGAAAGGTGGAAAGATGGTACCAATTTTGTACACCAATTTATCTTGATAAGTCTGCCCTTGTTTTAAATCTGCAATTCCAACATTGATGTGATGTAGAAAATGCTACCACACAGGTCCGAAATCGAAGCCCTCTAAAGTGATAAATTCGAACCCCAAGGCATGTGAATTCTGTCCAAAAATGTCCTAGAGTAATGTGTAAAATAGTAGATGGGGATCAAGCACTAGATAGGGTAATTTGCACCCTTGATATGTATAATATTCTGATCCAAATCGCACACCAGATTTTGTATCAATTCGGACTACAAGTATATATATAAATTCGCTAATGAATGCCTGAAATAATTTGCTCCAATTCGCTGCTAAATTTCACCCCAATTTGCTGATAAATTTCGCTCTATAATGCAAGGATAATTTGCCTTCTTTGGATTCTTGAGAGGAAGAACAAACGTTATGTTTTTGGTGTGTTCTTCTC
>MU226568.1:493048-505913 GCA_018584345.1 Thuja plicata | reverse complement strand
GTGCCTTGGTAATTAACTATCCCTCCAAGAGATGGCCGACTTGGGCCCTTTTAGTTAATTATTTTATTTGTTTATTTTATAATAATAATGCCTTAGTTATTATTATAAAATCGCACATGTATATATCTCGCAAGGGTGATAATAAATAGCAAATTATCATTATCTTCAAATGCCCGAGTTGATCTTAGCCGTAAAGGCTATAATGTTAACAATTACAACCATTTAGAGATGGATACCTTTATGTAAGATCATACTTCTTCCCTATATCACATCGGATGTTGCTAATGTTAGTATCTGAAATTAGGGTTTTGCCTTTTGATTTTCTAGTTGCCTTTTCGAATGTTGGCCTTATTGCAATCTGTTTGTACATCGCTCCCCTCATGAGTATTGAGTAGTCTTATCCCACCCTATGGCTTATTCTAAATATCCAAGATGTGGATGGTGATGTGTACTTAGCAATTTTGCATGCATGTTTAACTTGTAGCCTACAGACAAGGTATTTGAGTGGTATTTGCAGGTTATTTTTTTTTAGTCAACAGTACCCTAGAATGCTTTGTACTACTTTGGAGAGGTTTAATAGGTTTGTTAAGTATTCAAAGTGCCCTTCAAAACCCATAAAATTTCTAGGATGTTAATTCTTTCTCCCCTCCATTCATGCATCAAGATCTTCATCACCATAAGTGTTTTCATTGTTACTATCAAGTTCAATTTCTACAAAGCTATTGGGATTATCTTCATCTTTTGTATCTGAAAGTTTGGAGATAGAAGAGAGGTTTGCTACATCTTTTTTATTTTGTGCTACCTCCTCCACATATACCCTATCTTTTGGTTCTCCAAGAGGAATATGGACTATTCTATTGTCATCTGCCCAACAAGATTTCTTCTTTCCAAGAGTAAACAATACCATTAGAGATCACAAACCATATTAATACTAGTAAGGCTCTAAAGATGTTGAAGGGTTCTTTCATTTCCACAACTACAAAATCAACAATTGTTTTTATACATGTTCGGACCTTTTCACACATCGCCCCATTGCAAATGGGGACCCCCTCTTTTTGTTGAATAAGCCAAGTCTTTTTGCAATTACAATCATCTCCCAACCCTTGAAATACAATGATGATTCATGCTAAGTATGGAATTGGGTGTCATTTGCCTTTGGCTCTAAAAGGGAAGTTTTGTGAGGGATAGTGGAATTTGGCCAAGTATGAAAAAGAAATTCATCTTTCAAAGAGCTTGCCAATGAAATTTTAAGTGTTTTGATGAACTTACCATTTTTGGAAATTTCTACATTTAGTAAGTTTCATTGTGTCCCCCAATTGGCCTAATTTTGAGTTTGGAAGAACTTACTATTTTTAGTAGTGCCTATTTTTAGTAAGTTTCATTGTGTCTACTATTGGCCTAATTTTGCATTTGGACAAACTATTTTTTAGTAAGTCTATTTTTGGCAGGTCTATTTTTGGCAACAGGTGAGCACTGACTGAGAGAGAAACAGAGTATCTAATTCTAAATCCAGTGGAATGAGCGGCTAAGGCAGATGATCAAAATAAGGCTAAGTGTGGAAAAATCCTTCTCCATGCTCCATTTGCGTCCAAGAGGGGGAATTCCTAGAGTGCTAGGAATTTCTTCAAAATGGAAAAATCATTCTCCATGATCCATTTGCACCCGAGAGGGGGAATTCCTAGAGTGCAAGGAATATTTTCAAAATAGAAAAATCCTTCTCCATGCTCCATTTGCGCCCAAGAAGGGGAATTCCTAGAGTGCAAGGAATTTTTCTAAAATTCCAAAATTCCAAATTCCTCCTTCATGTCTCAAACGCGCTCAAGAGATCAAGGAAAGATCAAAAAATGACTAAGCATAAGAAAATCCCTCGACTACTCAAAAGCGCCCAAAGTGAAAGAGCATGAAAACATTAAAAAAATGGCAAGTGTTCAAAATTTACTCCTCCATGTCTAATATGTAACAAGTTAGAGAGAACAAGGAAAGATAAAAAATGGTTGTGTAAGAAAATTCCTTGATTCCTTCTCAAATGTGGCCAAAGTGAAAGAGCATGAAAACGTTGAAAACATGGCTAAGTGTTGGAAAATTCCTCCTCCATGACTAATATTCTTTCCTGAGCGCAAAATAAAGTGATGAGAGATTGGAGACTTGAAGGATAACCCTCCCACCTATCTCCTATGCGCCCAAGGTGGAGAAATGACATTTGGCTTATAATTTAATGTCTAAGGTGATATTTTGATGATATATGGCATCTTGACAAGGCGTTCAAATTCCAAACATTCAAATTCCAAAATTTCAATTCTAGAAAATCCAATTCAAGGCGAATAAGTTCAGGACCTCAAGATTCGAAACATTGTACTACAAGTACAAATAGGAAGAATGCAACACCTTGATTTTCCTCCAGAAATCCACGATCAAAAGTAAGAAAGGTCAAGTGTTAAAGATTTCAAGAATGATAGGATTGTTGACAAGAGAGTTCAATCCATTTTAAGAAGGTGAAATCCCCAGCAAGTACATAAAGAAGAAAATGATCAAGAAGAGAGTTTTATAAAAGTTGACCAAAGTTAGAACCGTGGTCTCAAAATGATGCAATCAAAAAATATTTGCCCGTGGTGAGTTACCAAGTCTACATGGCACCCAGCATGCTAACATGGCGCCCAATCATCTTCACTAGCTAATCAAAAGTCTTCAATTCAATATGTCTAGATTCACTGCATTTAAAGAGAGGAAGAAAGAACAAGCTATTTGGAGCAATGAGTTATTAAATGCCTAGTGGGCATGTTGCCTCCTCATTAGTCGACTTGGCCCACTCTCTTGCTAGTGGGCATCTTGTTCCCTCATTGGTCCACTTGGTCCCACTTCTTTATGCCACAAAAGTTATTGCTAGTAAAACCCTAATTAGGGTTCCATCTTGTAATCTTGGACCTTGATTTCAAATCAATTGTGGTCGTTCATTTGTGCAAGGAACTCTATAAAAGGTCGTGCCTTCTCATCTGCAATAGATAGTTAGCTCATTAGAAGTGAAGAGCTCTTGCTCCTTAGAGTAGTAGACTAGGAGGAGGAGACATTCTTGTAAGACTTGGAGAAATAAAATTTGATTTCATTAAAGATATGGTGGATTCATTTTTATTTCAACTTGTTGCATGGTGTTCTTCCAATTTCTCAATTGTTAGATGAAGTGCTTTGATTTCAATGGAGGATGTAAAGGTATTTGATGAATTTCCATGGCTCATACTTTTTGCATCTTGTTGATTATGAGTCGACATGTAAAGTTAGCCTTAGCCCTTTTTATGGATGCTTAACTTCAATCATGGAATGTGCATTGTTCATTATGATGGTGTTCATTATGATATAAAAATTCTGCATAACCCTTGGAAGATTGCACCAGTTCCTGTGGAGTCATTGCTAAGCTTGGCAAAGCAAAACTTGGTTTATTTGAAATTCGTCCACTAGAGCAATATCCATTGATATCATTGTCCTTAGGAGTAGCTTTAGATCCTTCTAAACCTTTCCCCTTTAATTTCAGTTCATTTCAATTTTGCCCGTTTGAAGGAGAAGCATCACGAGATTGCAATATCTGATGAAGTTCAAGCCAGCATTGCAAAAGAAGAGAAGAACGATTCAAACGTAAGTCCCTTTGTGTTACCAACATACATCAAGCCAAACGAGCTCATATCCAACATAAAGTCGCAAGTTCATAGTAGGAACCTTGGAATGGCCACTATGATCTTCGCAATCTTAGCATACAAGGGGTCTTTGCTCAAGAGAAGATAGTGTCCTTTGGCACTTTATTCTATGTTGGTGTGGTTACAAAACATCCATCAACAATACCTTTAAACATTGACGTTGACATTCTTCCAGGTGCCAAGTGTTTCCGTTTTAGAGCCATCTGCTAAACTTATGTTCGCAGGTGTTTTCACAAGTTTAGGCTTTCCAAGTTTCTCTCATGTAGTTGTCAATATAATGTTTAAATCTACTTCTAGATCAGCCATGACATATTTCACCTTCTAATTATCGAGATGCACATTGATGAGCAAGGGACCATTCTTCCAATTCTTGTCCTCCGACAATTGGTTAACTTGATGTTGCTTCTGCTTATTTGTGTATTTGCCCAACTCTTTCAGCTTGACCGCTAG
Organism: Thuja plicata; assembly: GCA_018584345.1. NCBI lineage: Eukaryota > Viridiplantae > Streptophyta > Pinopsida > Cupressales > Cupressaceae > Thuja > Thuja plicata. Next base: position 501,780 of record MU226568.1, on the reverse strand, counting down.
GTTTTTTTTGTTGTGCTAGAGAGCCCAAATAATTTAATATAAGAACCCCTACTAATTCTGATTTGTTTTTTCAATTTTGGATGTTTGACATTTTGTCAAACACTTTCCATGCAAGGTCCAATTTCTGATTTCAGAGTTATTGATTTGGTTTTGATGTTTGTTCTAAATGTCAAATGACGAGAGAATGTGTAGAAATGAAAGAGCAAGATATGCATAAAACATAAAACAACAAATTTCTCAATTATTGACCCCTTTATTAGCCTCAAATCAGGTCTGATATATATCTGATAAAGTTACAACAGCAAACTAATTACTTCAGATTTGAGGTTTATTACAAATTACAATGAATCCTCAAATACCCGAAAGCAAGGATAGAAGCCCAACAGCTTGTAGATGGCACACTTGCCTCGAAGGATGACCATAATGGTTGAAAACAGCAGCAAATGTCTTCAGAAGTTCTAATGTAAACCACTGTCCTTCAAGACCTAGTTGTACGTTGTTCAGCCCTTCCAAAATATGCAAACCCTTGTGCCAAAATCTCATAAAATATTCCAACAATAATAAAATATTATTCCACTTCCAATGGCTTCCAAATCAAGTTGCCCTAGCTGGAAAAGTTATTAAAACAATCGAATAACAAACCCTAGCAGTTGTAGACCTGCAAATAATTGATATTTCCAGCTCCTTCTCAGTGCCAAATACCAAAAATAAGCTCAGTGTGAATTCTGGAATGAATCCACCTAATAGGCCGAAAAGGTTTTCGTCCACACAACCGAGAAACTCCAAGGGTTTTCGTCCTCACATTTCCTATATATAAAATCCAAAGCTCTCAAAGTCGAGCTTCTTAGAGAGAAAATTAACAAAACCAAGTATCAAAACAACAACTACTCCTGCCAACATTTAGGATATAACCATGGTGCCCTCTTACCATCTCCATGACTTACTATAAATAGTAATGTCCAAGTGATTAAAAATAGTGTGTATAAACAGATCTTGAAAGACCTCTAGAGGGCAAGCCACAAATAAACTAAACCACTAAGATGGAGAGTACTAAAATAGATGCCCAAATGGTTATCTGAATAACCCTGAATCACCCTCAAAGAGCCCCTTAATCACCACATTAGCCTACGGGGACCACTGCTAATAGGCTAACCTCTAAAAATAATTGATGCTTAGGAAGGCGCAAAAATTGGGACATTACATTTAACATCCTTATTTCTTCAGTAAAGCAGATTAGCTCATCTTGTTGTTGCTTAGTAATATATTGTTTGGCTTTTTCTACTATCTTTTCATGTTGATTTTATGTAGGCCGGAAGTACTCTTGTTCTTCTCTTTCTTTCGGATAGTAGTCTTCATACTCTTCGTCAATCTCCTTTTTTAATTCCTTTTGGTGTCACTTCCTTGCCTAGTCAAAACGTTGGCCTTCTTCTTGGGTACCACTTTCTTCTTCTTTAATTCCACCATTTGTTCTTCTCCAGAATGTTCTCCATTTGATGTATGAATGACCACACGTCCATTCTATCACAACCTCGTACTCCTTGCGGAGGTACTCTATGGATCACTAGCTCCTTTTACAAATCATCACTTCTAAATGGTGTGCCAACATTCTAAAAGAATTATCTTGCATTTTCACATTTGTACAAATCATATCTCATCACCACAAAATGGACATTTCTTCTTCCTTTCTCCCCAGCACTCTGTAGCATTGTGGCCAATCTTTCCACAATTGAAACATGTAGCCTCATTTCTCCTTTGCCTCTTCTTCCTCTATAGCTAGATTGTCATTATCTTCAATATGCTCCTGCTGCTGGTTATTGTGCAATGTGCAAGCATTTCTATTGTCTCTCCAAGGGGGCTGGCAATAACCTTCATGATTCTATTCATCTACACTATTGTTGTGGCCATGGCATCCTTAGTTACAATGATTTCCTCCATTCCAAACTAGCCATTGAGAATCCGGACAATCCTTAGTCAAGTGAATATCCCATTCTTTGCAAATAGCACAATATAGTGAATTAGGTTTTCTTGTTTTGACTTATGTATGTAGTGTGGCAGCGGTTCTCTCTCCTTGTGCTTTCCTCAATTCGGTAAGCCATTGTAATCCGATCAGAATAGGACTCAAGACTCTTCCATCCAATCCAACCCTAATATCCTTGTGCAATATGGAAGTGGCCCATTCAATTTTCAGCTTTTTTGAAGGTGGTTCCTCCAATTTGCGGCAAACTTCTTTAAATCTTTTATCATAATCCTTTCTTGACACATTTTCTCTTTGTACCAAATCTCTCATTCTACTAACGCTTTCAGCAGGGATAACTGGAGTAGCAAAATTTACTAAAAATCCTTTTCAACTTCCTCCCAACTGTTGTCATGTTGGGGATAATTCTTCATGTACTAGTCTTATTCTTCTTTTGTTAAAGATAATACAACATCTAACAATTTTATCTTGTTTTCTCATTTTTTGTTTCTTTCCCATAAGGATTCAAATAGGAACACATTAACTATTGCTTCAGTAGTATTTTGGCCGAATACTGGGATTTTAATTGAAAACTCCATTTTATATGATTTCTTCTCCAATCTAGGTTTTTCAGTTTATGAGTTTGACTTGTTCTCCTCCTTAATACTTCAGATTATTCAGGATTTCTTTTCTCTACCTGTGTCTCTCTTTAGCCTAAAATCAAAGAACTCCATTCCTAATATCCCCCTCTACTAATGAAATTTAATATTAAAGTCAATAGAATTAAAATATAAATAAATAAGTGATTAATGTTATTTAAAAATAATGAAGATTAGTAAATATCAATTATACATATATAATTGATATTCTATTAGTCAATTATTTTTTTATTTTTTTTAATTATGGTAACTACAGGTTTTGAAGGGGCCCCGAAACCCTTTAACAAAGCTAGAAAAAGATAAACATTAAGATCTCAAAACAAAGTCTATCTGTCACGGACAAAAACAGAGAACCAAACAAAAGGGCTAACACCCCAGATTTACAATAATACTATCAACCACAACAAAAAAAACTGAAAACAGAAAAGAAACTTCCAGCAACACGACCAAAAAAACTTCCAACACACAACTCAGTCCAGCTTCTTGGAGCTCTTCTCAGATTCAATCATCTAGTTTTCCATCATCTGGATTTCCACCATCTGATTCTCCATGTTCTGGATGGACTCCCGAAGATTAGAAACATCTTTAGCTTGAGCTACAGTCTTCTTTCTTGTGTTGGATCTTGTCCTAGATCCAGGGCCAGAAATCTGGGTTTCCTGTTTCCCATCATCCTCCAAATTTACTCTGTCATTACAGTTACCTTATTAGTCAATAATATTAGCAGTAATGTTATTAATAAATTATATACATTATTAATAATATTAAATCAATATTGGACATAAATATATACTAATTGTATTGTTAATATGGATACATTATCGATTGAGCAAATATATCAACAAATACTATCCTTCATGAATGAATGCTATTGGGAGATGATGGTCTACAGTGCCACGATACCTATCAGAAATGGACTTATGCAGGCATTATGGAGTAAAATATATCATGGCTAGACGTTGCTAAGAGTGATCATGGAAATTAGTACCACAATAGCTATCATCACGGTTTGATGGAAGATTATTGTTGTATAATTAAATATGATTATGTACATCGATTGTATATTAAATATATGCCATAGACATCTGGTTACACCAACAACATATACAATTAGGAAGCAATATCCTAACACACTGCCAGCAGATATATATCAGTCATCGTATCCCTATTCCCTAGAAATCACAGACATATATTGGGATCTTTAGCGCATGGATGAGAAACTAAGTCTATGCGTCAGTAGTCATGTAATGACTTTAAAGAATATAATTACAATTACAAAGACTTACTACCGCTGTCTACAGATTGATTGTGGGATGGAGCAATGGTGAATAAGCACATGAAAGAACGATTCAATGAAACATATTATCGATGGTCAAAGAAGAATCAATTTCGGGTGTTTATTGTTAGCAATATCGATTCATGCGATGATTAGTCATGAACACCAGTAAGGATAGTGAATTAATAATCAAATGAATTGTTATCGCTCAAGAAGGCTGCAAGTACACCCAATCATTTGTTATGATGTTACTATTGATCATCGCTGATAATAGCGATTAATCATAGGGATAGAACTTATACTAATCGGATCATTGATATAACAAACGAAATAGTTATGAAGAGAATCACTACAAAGAGTTGTGCCCCATCAAATATTAAAGGGTGCAATCCATTCTATTTGTAAGATATATTATGGCGATCATATTTATTCCATGAAGGCATCGAGGGGATCATGGATTATAAAGATATATATATGATTACCAATCAAGGAAGAATACATTTATTGCACAATAGAAAAGAATAAGAAATAAATCATTTACTGTGCTGTAAGCACAGTGTGACAGCAGTAAGGCTGGAAGTAATTGAGTTGGATATTTACACATAGAATGTTATGTATATATGCCATGAAGGATAAGGGCCATCTTATGGTGGGATAAATATATAAGCAATAAAGATATAATATATATATATATATATATATATAATCAGAATATATATTATAGGGTGAATTCATTAATAATAGGAGATCACATATATATATAATATGTGTGTGTGTGTGTGTGTTAATAATGTAATCATAATTATACATTTATGTATGTTATTTTATAAGTAAATATATAGAATATATATATATATATAAGGAATAAAAAGTCTTTATATAATCTATTATATACATTATATGTTAATAAGGATGGAATCAGAATTATCTATATATAATGTATACATCTATCTTGAAAGATCTAATCTTTACATCTATAATATATATACTCATTAATAGAGTCAACATCATATATGTCCATGTTCAGTTTGTTACTATCTAGTACTTGAAGATGAAGGGACGGGACTAAAGTGTTTCCAAGGAGGGGCTTGTATAAATCCAAGCAATGACTTTCTGTCCCAAAATAAGGTGGGGGTCAGTGTCCCAATAGTTTGGGCTTGGACCTATAAACTTTGAGGGAGCCCATTGCAGTTGGTATCTAGGCAACTTGGATAACACCTACTCTTTCCGTCACTAAGCTAAATAGTAATAAGGTTAGATATGTGGATACATACAAATAGTTTAACTTGATTAAACAAATTAATAATTCTTATGATGAATATCTTAGCTTGAATCATTGTATCATAGGACACATAATGTAGAAATTGAGTCAATCTATAATAGTTATGTCTAAACCTAATAGGGGACATTACATACTGGGATTTTAATTGAAGACTCCATTTTATATGATTTCTTCTCCAATCTAGGTTTTTTAGTTTGAGAGTTTGACTTGTTCTCTTCCTTAGTACTTCGGATTATCCAGGATTTCTTTTCTCTACCCGTGTCTCTCTTTAGCCTAAAATCAAAGAACTCCATTCCCAATATCTCGTCCCACAGTATGCCATGCTCTACTCTTTCTTATTTCTTTCCTTCTTTCACATGTGGTATTACTTCCACCGAAAATCTCCTACTCTCATATGGTTGTAGGGATGGGTCCCGGTCAAAGGGTTGTGACTCCTCAAAACAACATCTCAGTTTCTTATTTGTAGATGACATATGATTACTTAACAACCTTAATTATTCCCCCAAATTTGATGTAACTTTCTCTTCCTTGTCTTTCTCCCCTTTTCTTAGTTTACTTACACTCTTCTTAATAATTTTCTCAAAATATTCTTTGCTCAAGTTTAAGACCTTCTCTGGAGTTTGTGAATTCCCTGAAATTGTCATCTAACTTGACTGTTATATTAAATAGGTCCAGTTTCTATCTAGGGTTTGCGAAAGGTTGCGATAGGGTAGGAACCTCCATGCTACTACATTCCCCTATCAGCAATCTTATAGATTTTTTACGGTTATTAATAATCTTCTCAAAACTATTTGATAATTTTGTGGTTCTTTTTAGGCATGAATTTGTCTTTTCTAGGGTCTTTTCTTCCTTGTCTTTACTTTCTGTCTTTTCTCAACAGCACCCACACTGGCACGCTCAGCAACACCATATTGGTGTGCTCCAATCTCATTTTTGCCGCAATTTCCATTCTCCTGCGGTGTCTTTCTTCTCTATCCCCCATTTGCCCCTGTCTTCTTTCCTCTCCATTTGAGCTTTCCATTGTCATTTTCTTTCCTAGGTCGATTTGCTTGTTAATTTCTCTTGTATTTTTGTTGTCTCCTTTTTCCATGGGTGCTTTTGTTTTGGAATTTTATTACTCCTTTATTATTCCCCATGGTAGTTATCAAGTAACTTTTCTGATTGGTCACATCTCTTCATGGGTCCCTTCCGGACCTCTTCCCCCTTTCCATTTCCCATCCCCTTGGTGTCTGACCCCATTTCACAGGATAGACGTCAAGAGAATTGTTTTGTAGATTTTCATATCTTTTCCAACATCTTTTTTCCTCCTTTATCTAGTATAAAGTTTTGAATTTGAAAAATTCCCCTATAATCCTCAACAAGCCTAACCCAAGTCCCAGAAACGGAACCAACGTCAACAAGAAATATGAGGGACACAAACAAAGTTATGTGCCCTAGTGACTTTCTAGTGTTGTAATCTTTATGCCCCGGAATCAATCCTATTAAGGGGAACAAGGAATTAGATCTAGACAAAAGATTATATATTTACCAAAATAAGAACATACACAACATAACACATTAAGATAAAAATGTATTTGTACTATTCGTATTCATTTGGCACATCATACATATTCCTATATCTCCATAAATATATACACATTCATATCATATACTTTGTTTTATACCTTTTGTATATTTCCTTATATCCTCCTTATATTCACCTTACTCATGCCGAATGTATCTTTCAATATACTTATATCTAAAAAATGAGACATGACCCCTACAAGGTAGCCCTGGCCTACATGTTATGTTCCAACTTCCATGCTCTGCAGACTTGATGCGGTAAGATGTGGCAAGATCCCCAGATGTCTATCTGCTATCCATATCCTGCCAACAAGATCCTAGGGAGTTATAAGGTGCTATTTCAAAATATTAAATGAAGTGGACACTAAAGGTGGGTGCCAACTTGGGGAGACATAAGGTGGTTTAAAATTTTAAATTAAAAGTGCAAAACCCTAAAAGTGGTGTTGGGTTTTGGAGTTCTCTAAAAGGCCTTTTGAGCTCATTTTGCATACAAGAATGGATTGGATTTTGGAAAGCTGAACTTGCTGGATTGAACATGTTCATCATGTGGCTTTGTGAGGATGAAAACCCTTGCAGACAACATCTTCATTCGTGAAAGATCTAACTTAGGCGATTGACTAGTGGTTTCATTCAAGAATCACATTGAGCTTCATTGTAGGAGATTTCAGTTTATATCTTCACTTTTGAGGTTTGAAATAAGGGCAGATTTAGGATAGAAAAAAGTCTTCTGGTTAAAAAGTAAAAATAAAAACCCACTGAAAATTTTATTGACCATTAGAATCACTGTGATTCGTGAAAACTGTTTGTATAAGTTGGAATTGGTCAGGTACACTTGTTGATGATTCTAAACAAATTCATCTTAACAAAAACGTATCCTGCTTGATTCCATAGACGTTTTGTATCAAAATCCGATTTGGAAACACATCGTACCTGGATATGCAAGGATTTTCTACCAATTCAGTAGCTTGAAAAGAGAAGAGACATCATATAGAAGAGATAAGTCATCCTGAAAATGAAGAAACAAGAGATAAAAGTGTTGGAAAACCAATCTTTAAATTGATTCTTCACATAATTAAGGGTACTCTTGGAGAGAAAAAGAGTGAGGTTTCTTTTTGGTAGAACAACACTATTTTAAAAAGAGGAAATATTAGGGTTATATGAGAACACATACCAAGGCATTTCCAAGCATCCTAATCCTAGTCAAATTTTGAGGACATGGGATATGGGGGCACCTCGAAAATGTTCCCAATGTTGTCCCAAATCCTCATCATAGACTGGAAATGTTCTAGAAACATCCACTTTTTACAGAGGGGGTAGCAAGGGACATCTTGCCATCCCCAAGATAGCTGAGGATATCTATGACGTCTCTAAACCATCCCAGGATGACTGGACGTCCCTTCACAACCTAGGCCTTTTTAAACAAAATAATAAAGTTAGATCTAAAATCAGGTCACTTTGAGGCCTGCTTATGATGGATACCTTCATTACATTATGATATAAATGCACCATGACATCTTTTCACTACAACCCAAATATCATGCATATTGTGGTCATCTTAGGACTAATATAGGTTTCAATGTTTCTGATATTGGTTTGACTTTGGGCAAATCAGTCTAGAAGCAACAACTCACTTTGGGAAGCATTATTATCTGTGTTACCGGATTCGTGTTTGGGACCCTGGATCCGGGTCCGGGTCCGGTCCAGGTTCGGATTCTCGTCTCGGTCCGTGCTAGATCTGGGCAGGGTCCGGATTTTGACCTGTGGGTCCGGAAGGATCCGTGGCCCGCAGATCCAGACGGACCCACAGGTCCAAATCTGAACCCTGCCCGGATCCCGCACGGATCAGGAGGAGAAAATGAGGATCCTCGAGGATCCCATGCGAATCCACAGGGACCCACGGCCAGCCAAGATGTAAAGTGGTGAAATTAAGAAGTTTTTTTTGCCTTTAGAAATAACTCTCGGAGCCTTTATAAAATAATTAAAGTCGGTTGAGCTTTCGGG